>JARQOD010008386.1:0-35760 GCA_033576555.1 Oophaga sylvatica | reverse complement strand
AGAAAAGGGTAGGGAATTGTGACTCCTCATCCCCCCCTCTTCCAAAACCTTCCCTTGTGTTGCAGTGTTTTTTTTAAAGCAGGCGAAAGGGGGCAGTCAGGCGATAGTGCATCCTGCCTCGCCACCGCGTTGATCACAACCAGCAAACGTGGCGTGTCCTTCTAGGGGCCACTCGTAGTGGTGAAGGTGAGGGCGAAAATTGGAGTTGTTTGGGCCCTGATGCGCGATCTCCTTTAAAGCGGGTGCTGCTCCAAAACCCGCCCCAACATATGTAACGGGGAATTCCACCTGGGGGGTCGTAAAATTTGTTTCAATGTTCAGGAAGGCGAAATTGTT
Source organism: Oophaga sylvatica (assembly GCA_033576555.1). Taxonomy (NCBI): domain Eukaryota; kingdom Metazoa; phylum Chordata; class Amphibia; order Anura; family Dendrobatidae; genus Oophaga; species Oophaga sylvatica. The sequence continues at coordinate 35,424 of JARQOD010008386.1, read as the reverse complement.
TTGCAGAGCTGCAATGCGCGTCGGGCCGCTGGAACGTCGCAAGTAGCGCACTTAGGGGACCTTGTGCGCAGTGCATAAAGATGGGAAGTCCCTCAAAAACTCGCACGCCCAATTGAGCACATGTCCAGACATGGTATGTGAGTGAGGTTCCCAAAGGGCCCCAGAGCTCCCACAGATTTCAGCCTTGTCAACAATCCCAAAACCGGGCTGGAGATTCGCTGGAAAAACCACACGTCGCCCCCGCTTGATGGGATTCCAGAGCCCTGCACTGTGTGCTTCGATTCCCCTGGAATTAATTTGAGGCGGCCCGTTTACGTTTGGCCCCCCGGCTGTGCTCAATCGGTCACAAAGAAGGTTCATGGTCCATGTGGAGGTAGACTGTGCGGCTCCTGCAGCGAATTCTAGGAACTGGGTGGGGAGGAGTCAGTTCAGACTTGATTCCTGCAATCCTTGGAGTTGGGAACCGTACAGGCCACTCCAGATCTATACCCGGCTCCACACATTGACCCAATGGCATGGGGAAAGGATCGTCCCTGGCCAGGGGGACGGTCCACGAATCGGTGGTCAGGGGACCTGTATGACGGCGTTTAGTAGCGCATGTTTATTTTTTCCCTCAAACATGCTTTTGCAGACAGGGACGGCTTGCCTGCTGAAATAAAATCGGCTGGGAAATTGTATGTGGGACTGCCCAAGCCATTAGTTACGGAAATGCGTCTCCACAGCCTGATGACAGCATTTCAAGGAACAGGAGTTTTGCATCCCCCTTCGGCCTGGTGTGGATGGTTTGCCGAGATGGCCGTTCTTTTATCCTGCCTGTGTAGATGGCTGTTTTGTGGCCTGGGGTGTTGGGATCAGGGACTTGCGCTGGGGGGAATAACACGGGGTCTCTGGACAACAGTGACAGGGTTTTCCGGCGATCCTGGAGGAAGCCGAACCGCTGTGTGTGAGCTGGGGAAGAGGCTCCAACACGAGCTGAAGATGTAGGTGCTCTGTGGGTTTGGGCCCCTACATCTCCAGTGTGGTCTTTTAACTCAACCAGTGTTTGACCCCACATGTTTCCACATATTTGTGGTATTAAGGTTACTGACATTTTCCTTTTTTAAATTTTGATTAACGCTTCATTTGCTAGCAAAAATTGCAAGTTGCAAAAAAGGACCGCGTGCAATCCTGGGAGCGCCCTTTTGGCTTTGGAAGGAACTGCTACGAACGGTGCCAAATGGAGGCTAGGGCAACCGAGTCTGCAGCCTCCTTCCCTACGTTTGGACCGTTGGGGCAATCCTTCCTCAGAGCTGCTACCACCACCTTCCTGTTTCTCACGCCATGTTGGGTCTTGGGACTCATCCCCACTCCCTCTTCCAAACCCTGTGCTGTTTGGGTGGTCTGGCCACCCATGCCAACCAAACTGGCACCTGGTCTTCATATCAGATGCTTCTGCGGTGTGCTGACCTTCGGCACTGGCTCCCCGCCTTTCAGATTCGAGGAGACACACTTTTGCGCTACCATACTGCCTCTTTTCACATTCCAGAAGCTGCTTGGTGGGCCCTGTTTGCAAGCCAAACAGATTTGAGAACAGAAGCAGAGACTCAGCTGGCTCCTTTACGAGTCTCTGACTGCGGGGGCAATTTGGCAGGCGGTTTGAAGAGGCGATGGTTTTTCAACAGTGGTGGTCCTGAGAGGAGGTGGAAGAAATTGAAGTCGTGCTTGGCGCCATCCAACCAACAACGGCTTCAATTTTTCTTCCCCAGCGGGGGGCGACCCGAGTCCCAAAAGTGCGCATAAAGGAACGCTCACGGGGAAAATGGTGGAGCTGTGTCCTGGGTGGGCAGCGCCAAAATACCCAGTCCTCTCCTGTGAAACTCCCGGCCACGACCCGGCCTTACTCCCTCCTTCTTCATCTTGGTAATTTTTTTAAAGAAAGTCAGAAAAGTTATAAGGCCTAAGGTGGTATTCCTCAAGCTGCGTGAACACTGCAGCAACTGTTCAGACTGTGAAAGGCCCCTTTGTGATTCTATAGTGTTTGCAACCAGTATTGTTCGGATGGAAGGCTCACCAATAATTAGATTTTTTCAAAATTAATGGAGAGCACCAATTAGGAAAAATTTGAAGGATGAGTGTTAATTTGGTGTGGGAGAGGGCAAAAGGAAATACACCAGAGCAGTTGGAAACTTGAGATTGCAGTACCCTGACTAACCACCCAACTAGAGGCAGCCGGGGCGTTCCACGTTGGTCCCAGACGCCCGTCACACCTGAGAAACTAACTACCCTAAAGATGAAAGAGGAAACTATCTGCCCCGGAGCAGATCCCCAAAGAACATAGAAAGCCCCCAAAAATGTAATGGCGGTTAGCAAAAGAAATAAGAACAGAAGAAAATATATGAGCAAACGTGGGGCCCCCAAAATTACTAAATAAAAGGATAGGAAAAGGGGACTTACTGCAATCCCAAAAAAGCCCCTGAAAGCCAAACCCTAATTTCAAAAACACCTGAGATCACACGCCTCTACCACTAAATTAGTTCTCTGGTGAACCAAAAACAAAACAGCAGCCACTGAAAAAAATGGAAAAAGCAAAATGACAAAAAAACAGTGGCGAACGAACTTGGAGGCAAAACCCCCCAAGGGGACCCTGAAGGCCCCACAGAATGCAGGACAAAATGCAAAAACAACACAAAAATAAAAAGAAAAAAATGTCTTATCTGTTTGCGGAGATTCAGACACGAAAGCAGGTACAAGAAACAGGAATCAGGATTGAGAACAGAAACAATTGATCACCGGAACCCGAGGGAAGGTGACTCCCTTTTTTAAGACCGTCGTACCACCGTTCCCACCTACATTTCCTGGACAGTCCAGCCCCTTTGTAACCACCAGAGGACTTCTGCTCAGAACTCTTTCCAGCCATTCACAACATACCCCCCCCTTGAGGAGGGGTCACGAACCTCATTTGAGGGAACCAGGTCGGTCGGAGATTTTTTTGTACCCGGATGAGTCTCCTGTGGATTCCGAAGCAAACACCCAAGAATTGTCTTCCGACCATAACCTCTCCTTTAAAAAGCTGCAGTTTCCGTTAGAAAAACGAAAATTCAAATTTTTCAACCACATACTCCAATTGCCCTCAAACCAAAACGGCAGGAGGCCATAGTAGGAACCACTGGCTCAACAAACCTCTTCAACAAGGATTGTGGAACATTTGGATCTTAAATGTCCCTGAAGAAGCAAACGAAAAGAAAAGGGTTAAGAATCTCCATGATCTTAAAAGGGGTCCAAGAATAGGTTAAATTTAGGAGTGCCACTTATAGGAAATTTTCTTGAGGACAACCAGACCAAGTCCCCACTTTAAAACGAGGCCATCAGTCCTATGCCGGTTAGCAAACGTGGCCCCTCCTGAGAGAGGGACAAACCTCTCCTACCTGTCCCAAATCGTTGCTCGCCCCACAACAGATCAAACCTGGGAGGACAGAAGCCTCCGTTGTCCAGAAAAAATCGAGGGTGAAACCCAGAATTACGAAAAAGGAGACATCAAGGGCAGAGCTAGCCCTTTATTAAGGAGCAACTCAGCCCAAAAGGCAAAAAAAAAAGACCCAGTCATCCGTCAGCGACACAAAAAAATCTTGATAAGTCTCCAATGTTGGTTTTTCTCTCGTTTGACCATTGGTTGAGGATGAAACCCGAGGAAAAGACAATTGAACACCAATTTTAGAAAAAAGGCTCCAAAATCTGGAAACAAACTGCTCCTCTGTCAGACACAATTTTCAGGAATCGTGTAAAAACCACGTGCTGAAGGAACAAAGGCCCAATTCAGAGGAGGAAGGAAATTAGGTTTAATGGAACAAGATGTATCATCTTGGAAACCTATGTAAACCCCAAGACGGCATTCTTAGAAACAGGGAGGCGGAAATGAAATCCATAGGTTATGGGTCCATGGTCTCTTGGGCAAGGTAATGGCATCAACAAACCACTAAACGAGACAAAGGCTTGGAGCGAGAGCAAGTCCCGCAGCTGCACAAATCCCTGAACACGAGACAAGGTAGGAAACCAAAAGGACCGATCAAACCAGTCCCGGTTCAAAATTGGGATGACCGGCCAACGCGGAACAATGAATCTCAGAATTACACTCTTTTTCCCTGGTCCGGACAAACAATTTCCCAACAGGGAGGCTCGGGCTTATCCTCTGGCACCCCCCAGACCAGTCTAAAATTTGGGGCCCAGATGGGGGAAAAAGAACACACCCTCTTTCAAAAAACGGAAGGATCGTTAATCAGGAAGTCCCGCAGGAAATCCACGAGAGGGGCATCGCCTAAATTTTTAGTGCCAGGAAAGAAATGAAACCAAAATTAAAAAGGGTGAAAACAAGCCCCCTGGCTTTAGGATTAAGTCGCTTGGCGATTCCAGTAAACTAGTTTCTTTGGTCTAAGGACCCCACCTTGTTTGGCTCCCTCCAGCCAATGTCCCCCACTCTTCAAAACCCACTTCATGGCTAATACTCCGATTACCCCCCGCATAATTAGTTCAGTGGGAGAAAATTTTCGAGAGAAAAAGGCAAAGGGTTACTTTTAGAGGTCTCTGGATCTCTTTGGGACCAAAACGGCACCTGCCCCAATTTCAGAGGCATCAACCTCACCTGAAATGGTAGAGAAACTTCAGGCTGCCGTTTAGAACAGGAGCAGAAGTGAATCCTGCTTAAGTTCCGAATGCAGAGACGTCTCTGGAGGCAATTTCACCACATCGAACCCTTCTTGGTCAAATCAGATAATGGTTTAACAAAAAAGAGAAATTACCAATAAATTTACGATAAAAATTGGCAAAACCAAGAATCTTTGAAGAGCCTTTAATGAATAGGTTGGACCCAATCACAATAGCCTGAACTTTGACCGGGTCCATTTCAATAACAGATGGGGACAAATGAAACCCAGAAATGAGATCCTCTGAACGCCAAAAAACACTTTGATCCCTTCACATACAGAGCATTCTCTCTCAAAATCTGGAACACATCCGAACATGTTTTACATGAGAGTCCCAGTCTTGGAAAAAATCAAGAATCATCCAAATAAACAATCAGAAATTTATCCACAAAATCCCTGAAATGTCATTCATAAGGACTGGAAGACAGAAGGGCATTAGTGAGCCCAAAGGCATCAAAGGTACTCAAAATCGCCCTTCAGGGTATTAAATGCCGTCTTCCATTCTCCCCGTGCTTAATGCGAATAAGGTTATATGCCCCCTGAGGTCCAAGCTTGGTACACCAAGTAGCGTTTTTCACCCTGGAAAACAGATCGAGTCAAGGGTAAACGGATATTGATATTTCACAGTAATATTGTTCAAGAGACGATAATCAATACACGGCCTTAAGAACCATCCTTTTTGGCCACAAAGAAAAAACCGGCACCTAAGGGTGAAGAGGATGGTCTGATATGACCCTTCTCCAATGACTCCTTGATATAAGACCGCAATTGCGTCATGTTCAGGTACAGACAATTAAAAAGGCGACCTTTAGGGACTTTACTACCAGGCACTAATTCAATAGCGCAGTCATGCTCCTAGTGGGGAGGTAAGATGCAGATTTTACTTTCGCTAAACACATCAGAAAATCAATCAAAAAGTCAGGAACATTCTGAGCCTGGGGGGAGGAGAAAAAAACAGGAGTGTTGGTATTAAACATTGACAGCCCCAAACTGGTAAACAGACACAGATTTCCAATCCAAAACAGGATTATGAGACTGTAACAAGGGAAACCCAGTACGATAGTGTCATGCAGATTATACAGAACCAAAATTTGCAACTCTCCTGATGATCAGGTTCTAACCCTCATTATCACCTGAGTAGAGAACTGAGGTTTATTCTCAGCCAAAGGGGTAGAATCGATCCCAGTAGGGGATAGACTTCCGTAGGGGGTATCAAGGGAAACCCACAACGTTTAGCAAATCAAAATCCATCAGGTTAATAGCTGCTCCAGAATCAAACAAAAGCCTGAGCAGAAAATGAGGACAGAGAGCATAATCAGGGTAACAGTTAAAAAAACTTAGTCTGAACAAATACCAGACAACTGAGCGAGCAAAACGTCTTCCCCGCTTAGGGCAGACAGAAATAGCTGAGAGGCATCACCACAGTAGAAAAACATAACCCATTGCGCTTTCGAATTCATGACGCTGTGCCCCAGAAACCACTCTATACACACTGCATGGATTCGAAGCAGGTTCACAAGGCACATTATTTCCACGCATACCTTTCCGCTCACGCAAAAGTCTGTCAATTTGAATCGCTAATGACATAGAATCATTGAGACCAGAGGGACAGAGAATCCACCATAACATCCTTTACATTATCTGACAGTCCCTTCCGAAAAAGACTGCCAAGCGTCGTCATTCCATTTGGTCAGGACTGCCCACTACGGAATCTCAAACGTATAACTCAGCGTCCTCAAGCCCCTGACTTAATGCCAACAAAGTTTTTTCAGCTTGATCAGTGACATTAGGCTCATCGTACAATAACCCCAAAGCCTGAAAAAAACGCATCAACATCACTCAAAACAGGATCCCAGTGTCAGGGAAAAGCCCAATCCTGAGGGTCGCGCACAGGAGAGAGATGACAATTTGAACCTGCTGCGCTGCATCCCTGAGGGACTTAGATTTTAAAGGGCAAAAAACAATTTACAGTTATTTTTGAAATTCAGAAACTTAGCTCGATCCCCTAAAAACAAATCTGGCATGGGAATCCTAGGTTCCCACAACAGGCAACCTAGCAAGATAGGTGGCAATACTCTGAACTTCAGTGGCAAGCTGATCCACATGGCCAGACAACTGTGCAAACTCCATTGAGAGAAAAAAAAAATCCTCCTCAGCACCCAGAGATACGAGGGAAAAAAAAAAATGCAACAAACAGAAAAAAAAATCTCTGACAACTCTGACAACTTTTTTCTTTCACAATATTTTTCCCTTCTGTGAGTACCATATTATTTTCAGTTTAGGCCGGTGATACTGTTATGATTTGGTAGCTGAGGAGAGCAGGCAAAAAGGAAATACACCAGAGCAGTTGGAAACTATGAGATTGCAGTACCCTGACTAACCACCACAACTAGAGGCAGCCGTTGGAGCGTTCCTACGTTGGTCTAGACGCTCGTCACAGCCGAGAAAACTAACTACACTAAAGATAGAAAGAGGAAAACTATCTGCCCCGGAGCAGATCCCCAAAGAACATAGAAAGCCACCAAACATGTAATGGCGGTTAGACAAGAAGAAATACTGACACAGACAGAAAATAGTATGAGCAAACGTTGGGGCCCAACTTACTAATAGAAAGGATAGAAGGGCACTTACTGCAATCCCAAAAAACCGAAAAGCACCAATCTACCTAATTTACAAAAACACCTGAGATCACACGACCTGTCATGTTAGTGTACAGTTCCTGTAGCGTCTTGTGCTTGGGTGCGAGGAAAACACATGAGACATAGGTTGATATGAAATGACTTGTATTACTTCATACAAGCATGCGGAAAAGGTCACACAGTTTGCGGGAAAACAGAGGCAGGAGACACAACAGGCCAGAGAAACTTCAGCTCTTACAATAACTCTCCAAAGCATTCAGGATCTCTTCTCTGTACCGTAATTCCTCTGCAAACATGGATTCACCAGACAGCAGGTTTCCAGAGTCCAAAAGTGTTCCAAGGTTCCTCAGTAGGAAATAGCTGGGTACAAGTCCAAGGTTTCAGGAGTCAGGTCACAGACTGACTGAGGCTTGATTCAGGAGCACTGATTGTTCAGCTGAGGCTGCTTAAGAAGCAAGAGGGAGAGAATCAGGGCGGAATATGAAAACTGGAAACTCCATATTAACTGAGGGCAAGAGCTGCAGAAGACAGAAAGTAAAATGTCCGACGGAAAACTGAGTTTCAAGGAACATGTCAAAGAGACAAAGAACCTTACATTACTCCCCCCCTTAGGGACAACCTCCGGATGACCTCAGACCAGGCTTGTCAGGGTACCTCTGATGAAACTGGCGGAGCAGGCGAGGAGCATTTACATTATTGACTGGTTCCCATGAGTTGTCCTCTACTGGGTAGCCCTGCCATTTAAATCAAATATTTGCAACTGATTTCTGTACAACTGAATTTTAGAATCCTTTCCACCATAAATTCTTCCTGACCATCGACCAGCACTGGGTCAGGCAAGGAGAAGAAGTCCAGAAACGTATTGGGTGTTGCAGCCTTTATAGGGATACATGAAAGACAGGGTGATTCTCATAGTTCTGGCAGTTGAAGACGACAAGCAACAGCACTATAATCTTACTGATCTTTTAAGGTCCAATGTACTTATGTCCCAAATTAGACGATGGAATCTTTAATTTAAGATTTCTGGTTGACAGCCAGACCCAAATCTCCTACCTTGAAAACTGGTGCAGGTTTACGAAATTTATCTGCTGCTTTCTTGTACCTTTCCTGAGCCAATTCTAGATTTTCCGTAGAAGATCCATATTCTTTTGTAAAGAAGTGATTCTTTCAGCCACTGCCGGCAAGGGCGTATCTATGGGAAATCGAGGAAGAATGTTAGGATGATAACCTAGATTGGAGTAAAAAGGAGACTGCTTAGTGGAGGCGCTCTGAGGTTGTTATAAGAGAACTCAGCCAGTGGAAGTAGATCCACCCAATCATCCTGTAGGTGGCAGATAAATGCAGCGGAGATACTGCTCCAGGGTCTGATTGGTTCGTTCTGTCTGTCCATTAGTCAGGGGATGAAAAGCAGAAGAAAGGTTTACTTTAATGTCCAATGCGGCACAGACATTTTGCCAAAACCTGAAGTGAATTGCACCCCCCGATCCGAAATGACCTCATCCCGGGACTCCATGTAAGCGAAACACATTCTTAATCATCAAGTCGATGTCTGTTTTGCAGTGGGTAAGCGACACAAGGGATAAAAATGAGCTGCCTGTGTTAGACGATCAACCACCACTAGAATGGTGTTCTTCCCTTGAGAGGTTGGTAACTCCACAATGAAGTCCATAGAAATGGATCCCCGGGGGGGAGGGGGTGGGAAGGGGTTGCAACAGACCAGTTGGTGAGGAGCGAGGTGTTTTGCATCTTGCACAGACTTCACATGAAGTGACATAGTTTAAAACATCTTTCCTGTAAGTGGGCACCAAAAGAAACGAGAAAGAAATTCTTGTGTCTTAGATTCCCCTATGCCCGGCTATCTTGGAATCGTGGATGAGTTGCATACTCTCAATCTGACTGTTTCAGGTTTATACAGACGTTGTCCCTGAATCCACACACCATTCTTAAAACAAGACTTACGTCCCTTGGGGGTTGAGCCAACAAAGAATCCGCATGGTATGCTTCCTTGATGTCCTTAAGTAGGTCTTGATTATGAATCCTCCCAGGAATCTAGAGTCAGGAAGAATAGTCTTAGGAAAGTAAATGGACTTGTCTCTGCTGAATGAATCCTAGAGAGTGCATCAGCCTGTCATTGCGCGATCCTGGTCTATAAGAAATTACAAAATTAAATTGGTTTAGGAAAAATTCCAGCGAGCCTGGCGAGGAGTCAGGCACTTAGCCCCACCTCATAAATTCAAGGTTACGATGGTCTGTCAGGACGACTATTGCTGTGCAGCTCCCTGAAGAAGGTGTCTCCATTCTTGAAGGCGGCAATAATGGCCAACAATTCTCTATTGCCCACATCGTAGTTCCTCTCAGCGAAGCTCGGGTTGGGATGTACTAAGATAGGTGCGGTGGTAAATTTATCCTTTAAACAGGAAAATGCTTCCTGAGCTTGCGGGGTCCAGGAGAACCTAGACTGTTTCCGGGTAAGTTGGGTGATAGGTGACACTACCTCAGAGAAATTCCTAATGAAACGTCTATAGAAGTTGGCAAACCCGATGAAGCGCTGCACCTCCTTCACATTTCTAGGAATTGGCCAATCCTTGATGGCTTGGGTCTTGCTTCTATCCATACTAATCCCTTGCGTAGATAGTACATACCCCAGAAATTGAATTTCGGTCCTATGGAATTCACACTTTTCAAGTTTGATGTAGAGATGGTTTTGTCTTAGGCGTTCTAAGACCATTCTCACATGTCCATGATGTTCCTCTGTGGAGTTAGAAAAAATTAGAATATCATCCAGATAAATCACCACAAATGTATCTAGGAGATCCCTGAAGATGTCATTCACGAAGTGTTGGAAAGTGGCTGGGGCGGTACTCAGACCAAAAGGCATAACTAGATATTCAAAGTGTCCATAGCGTGACCTGAATGCAGTCTTCCATTCATCCCCAGGTCTAATACGGACCAAGTTATAGGCCCCACGGAGATCCAGTTTAGAGAAAATTTTGGCATGCCGCACTCTCTCCAACAACTCAGGGATTAAAGGCAATGGATAACGGTTTCTAATAGTAACCTTATTGAGTTCCCTATAGTCTATGCAGGGTCTCAGAGATCCATCTTTCTTCTTCACAAAGAAGATGGGTGCACCTGCGGGAGATGAAGAGGGGCGTATGAAGCCCTTGGCTAGATTTTCGTCTATGTAGTCCTTCAAAGCTTTTAGCTCGGGCCCCGCTAGGGGTAGATCTTACCAAAAGGTATCTCGGCTCCAGGCAATAATTCAATTGGACAATCATATGGACGGTGAGGAGGAAGCTGATCAGCGTTCTTCTTGTCACATAAATCCACATAGTCCTGGTATACAGCTGGTAGTTCAGGGACTGACATGGTTCCTTTAGGAACAGAGCAAGCTGAAACTCCTTGACTCATCTGTTTCTCCGGAAAGTGTAATTCCTTGGTCTCCCAGTTAATCGTAGGATTCTGCGCCTGCAGCCATGGTAGCCCTAGAATAATGGGAAAGTGGGGAGAAGAGATAAGCATAAAATACATTTTCTCCTGATGATCTTTACCCATAAGGACCCTCAAAGGCTCTGTTTCCTGATCCACTGGTCCAGAGGTCAGTAGGGAGACATCCACAGTCTCCATCTGTACTGGAGTAGCCTTCTTCACTGAACGTATCCCCTGTTTCAGAGCAAAGGAGATATCCATAAAATTTCCACTTGCTCCTGAGTCGATCACAGCAGAGCTAGACACCCAGACTGAGTCAACCCAGAGTTTGATGGAAAGGAAGCAATGAGAATTGTTTATTTTACAACTCAGCTGGGACACCGCTGAGGAAACTTGAAAAATTGCAGCGTTTATACCGTTATCGTCCCCAGAACTAACAGAGTTTAAGTCCGAGAAATCAAGATCTCTTGCAGCAGATCTCTCTGGAGCCTGAGGCTCGGACATGACAGAGCTCCTCTCGCAACACTCACAGTGAATGACTGCTGCAGTAGTCTTACAAGAACGGCTGGGGCAGTTTATAATGAAGTGCTCTAACTTACCACAGTAGAAACATAGATTTTCCTTTATACGATATTCTTTGCGTGCATCACTAACCCGTCTTTGTAAAGAGTCCACCTGCACGGGTTCAGGTTCTGGTTCCCTTGTGATCCTACTCAAAGGTTCCTTAGCTGAGGAGGGAGGTAGGAAAAGGTTAGTGCGATTATTTTCGAACCATCTCTCTTGTCTGCGTTCAGTCAGACGAGCATCAATACGGATACAATAGTTAATAAAGTCACCTAATGCAGTGGAAGGGTCGGCACGAGCAAGTTCATCCTCAATCAGTGGAGACAACCCTTTCCGAAAAATAGATTTTTTGGCGGAAGTGTCCCAAGTGGTATCAAGAGCCCATCTCCTGAAATCCAAGGCATATTCGGCTACTGAACGCTTACCTTGGCGCAAAGTTAACATGGCTGCTTCAGCTGTTGCACCTCGATTGGGGTCATCAAACACCTGCCCCATGGCTGAAATAAAAGCATCAAGGTGATTCAAACAATCATCCTCAGTCTCAATCAGAGGGTTTGCCCACATCAAAGCCTTATTGGTAAGCAACATGATTATAGTAAGCACTTTGGATCGTTCAGTGGGAAATTGTGAAGTATGTGCAGAGAAAAATAGATTGCATTGGTTAATAAATCCCCTGAATTTCTCACGTTCACCGCCAAAACGAAAAGGAGGTAACTTGGGGATCCCAGAACTCGGGGTTATGGCAGGAGCCTGGACTCGTTCCTCTAGAGCCTCAATCCTGGCTCGTAATTCCTGGGTAGTTTGTCCAAACACTTGCAAATTATGATTAGTGAGGTCCTGTAGGCTTGCAAAACGGGTCTTTATAGTCTGTATATCTGCAAGGATTGTATCAGTCACTCCGCAAAGCTCCTTTATGCGGGCCTCCATCTTCCAGATATTTTAAGGCAGAAGTGCTGGAAGGAAAAGAGGAAAGGAAAAAAAAAAAACAATAGTGTTTACCTGTGGTAACACTCCAGAGTAAAATTTAAGGGAATGCGCTCACCTGGAATGGTTGTGAGAAGTCACAACCACTGTCATCACAGAAGGTATAAAAAGGGACATCTGATATCCACAGTCACAGCAGACACGGCTTTCCCAGACCCAGCAGACACTAAACATTGGCTCCTGAATCTTGTCATGTATAGTGTACAGTTCCTATAGCGTCTTGTGCTTGGGTGCGAGGAAAACACATTAGACATAGGTTGATATGAAATGACTTGTATTACTTCATACAAGCATGCGGAAAAGGTCACACAGTTTGCAGGAACAGAGGCAGGAGACACAGCAGGCCAGAGTAACTTCAGCTCTACAATAACTCTCCAAAGCAGGTTCAGGATCTCTTCTCTGTACCGTAATTCCTCTGCAAACATGGATTCACCAGACAGCAGGTTTCCAGAGTCCAAAAGTGTTCCAAGGTTCCTCAGTAGGAAATAGCTGGAGTACAAGTCCAAGGTTTCAGGAGTCAGGTCACAGACTGACTGAGGCTTGATTCAGGAGCACTGATTGTTCAGCTGAGGCTGCTTAAGAAGCAAGAGGGAGAGAATCAGGGCGGGAACATGAAAACTGGAAACTCCATATTAACTGAGGGCAAGAGCTGCAGAAAGACAGAAAGCAAAATGTCCGACGGAAAAATGAGTTTCAAGGAACATGTCAAAAGAGACAAAGAACCTTACACGACCTCTACCACCTAAATTCGTTCTCTGGTGTAACCAAAAACAAAACAGCAGCCACTGAAAAAACTGGAAAGAGCAAATGTACAAACAACAGTGGCTGAACTGAACTGAGAGGCAAAAGCCCCCAGAGGGGACCCTGAAGGCCCCCACAGAAGTGCAGGACAAAATGCAAAATCAAGCACAAAAACAAAAAGAAGAAAATGTCTTATCTGTTAGAAGGAGATTCAGACATGACACAGCAGGCTACCAAGGAAACAGGAATCAAGGATTGAGACTAGAACAATTGATCACCGGCAACCCTGATGGGAAGGTGACTCACTTATATAAGACCGGTCAGTAACACCTGATTCCCAATCCTCACAATCTTCACTGGACAGTCCAGTACCGTTTGTAACCACCAGAGGGAGCTTCTGCTCAGAACTCATTTCCAGCCTATTCACAACAGATGAGGCAGTGACACACGCTCAGCAGACTACAACCAGCAGTGGTTGAAGAACTAACTGGAGCGTAATCTGCACTCAAAAAATGAAAAGCTCACAGACTACAGTGAACACTGCAGACAACTGTTCAGTAGCTGTGAAAGGCCCCTTTGTGTACTTCTATAGTGTTTGCAACCAATGTATTGTATACGGATGGAAGCGCGTCACACTAATAGATTAGATTTTTTTCAAATATAATGGAGCAGCACCAATTAGAGAAAAATGTGAAGGATGAGGCAGTGACACACGCTCAGCAGACTACAACCAGCAGTGGTTGAAGAACTAACTGGAGCGTGATCTGCACTCAAAAAATGAAAACCTCACAGACTACAGTGAACACTGCACACAACTGTTCACTAGCTGTGAAAGGCTCCTTTCTGTACTTCTATAGTGTTTGCAACCAATGTATTGTATACGGATGGAAGCGCGTCACACTAATAGATTAGATTTTTTTAAAATAGAATGGAGCAGCACCAATTAGTGAAAAATGTGAAGGATGAGGCAGTGACACACGCTCAGCAGACTACAACCAGCAGTGGTTGAAGAACTAACTGGAGCGTAATCTGCACTCAAAAAATGAAAAGCTCACAGACTACAGTGAACACTGCAGACAACTGTTCAGCAGCTGTGAAAGGGCCCTTTGTGTACTTCTATAGTGTTTGCAACCAATGTATTGTATACGGATGGAAGCGCGTCACACTAATAGATTAGATTTTTTTCAAATATAATGGAGCAGCACCAATTAGAGAAAAATGTGAAGGATGAGGCAGTGACACACGCTCAGCAGACTACAACCAGCAGTGGTTGAAGAACTAACTGGAGCGTGATCTGCACTCAAAAAATGAAAACCTCACAGACTACAGTGAACACTGCACACAACTGTTCACTAGCTGTGAAAGGCTCCTTTCTGTACTTCTATAGTGTTTGCAACGAATGTATTGTATACGGATGGAAGCGCGTCACACTAATAGATTAGATTTTTTTCAAATATAATGGAGCAGCACCAATTAGAGAAAAATGTGAAGAATGAGGCAGTGACACACGCTCAGCAGACTACAACCAGCAGTGGTTGAAGAACTAACTGGAGCGTGATCTGCACTCAAAAAATGAAAACCTCAAAGACTACAGTGAACACTGCACACAACTGTTCACTAGCTGTGAAAGGCTCCTTTCTGTACTTCTATAGTGTTTGCAACCAATGTATTGTATACGGATGGAAGCGCGTCACACTAATAGATCACTGTTAATTTCAATTGAATGGAGCTGCACCAATTCCACAAAATAAAATAAAAAAAAAGTCACAGAGTGACACGTGCAGATGCCTACAAACAGCGTTGGATGCAGAGCAAACTGCAGCGTCACCTGCACTCTCACACACACACCTTGCACAGAGCTGTTAAAACAACACTGCAAGGCAAAAGGAAGCTTTACACAGCGGTTGATAAACTAGCCTGCCTAAAGCACAGTACACAAAATCGCAATCTCTAACTGTCCCTCAGAGTCAGCAGAGCAGCGTTCTGTCCCTAACTGAGTTCACAGCACAGTGACGCTAAAATGGCGGCGGCGCCTTTTATAGTGCATTCTGACATCATTTCAGCAGCCAATCACAGCCATGCCATTAGTTAAGATGACCGCAGCAGTACAGGATGTGCCCACACTTCGTAGGATTACTCATTGGCTGACTAAAATCACATTGCCTCTCAAAGAATTATGGGAACTTCCGATTCCGGTATACAATATAGGAAAAATATCGGAACTAAGTATCGGAATTCCGATACAGCGAATATCGGCCGATACCCGATACTTGCAGTATCGGAATGCTCAACACTAATCCTTACACATACCCATTTTTTACCAATGTAAAAAAAATAACTATGTAACTTTAAAACTCAACTGGTCATGAGTCAGAGGTAGCTTTAGTTTTGACCATTTATTCCCTTTTGTAAGAACAATGGCAACCAAATGGTTGTCAGAAAGATGGGCATCTTTTGTACCCCATTTCTGCACTCTATGATGCAATTGTGGGGTGCAGATGGTTGCTATGTCAATTTCAAGCCATGCCATGTATGGTGGCTTATAAAGGGATATTCTAGTCTAGACACCCGATTTTATGCTATTTTTGCTATTTTGTGGAAAAGATATAAGGATTTTTGGGATAGAGTTTTTTAAAATATAAAATGGAAAGTGGGAGGCATATCTAAAGAACAATATAATGCTGTCTGCAAAACCCGCAGGGCAAGAATCAGATTATCTAAAGCTGACAATAAATTAAGGCTTGCAAGAGATGTCAAAAGCAATAAAAAAGGATTTTGGGGATATGTCAAAAGTAAAAGTCAAAGATGCTATAGGATTTTTATAGGATGAAAATGATGAAATGGTACGAAGGATGTTGAGAAGGCCGAATTTTGAAATTCCTATTTTGCATCTGTTTTCTCTCAGAAAGGAAATGTAACATCAACTGATCTTCACTGTCCTATTAAGGGAATAGGAAAATTCAGGATATCTATAAACAGAAAGATAGTGAGGAAACACTTAGCTAAACATAAAGAATTCAATTCTCCAGGTCCAGATGAATTACACCCCAGAGTACTAAAGGGATAGCAAAATAAATTTTTGAATCATTCCCCATAATCTTTGAAAATTCTTGGAGAACAGGAGAAGTCCCAGAAGACTGGAGAAGAGCAAATGTTGTTCCTATCTTCAAAAAGGGGAAGAAGGTGGACCCAAGGAACTATAGGTCGGTGAGTCTGACTTCTATACCAGGAAAGATCTTTGAGCAAATTATTAAACAACATGTATGTAAGCACCTGTATAAGAATGAAGTGATTAAACAGAGTCAGCATGGGTTTGTAACTAATAAGTCATGTCAGACTAACTTAATTTCCTTCTATGACAGAATCACTGACTGGGTGGATTAAGGAAATGCTGTAGATATAGTATATCTTGACTTCAGCAAAGCATTTGACAAAGTATCTCACACAATCCTTATTGAAAAAATAACTAAGTATGGAATGGACAAGGCAACTGTAATGTAGATTCATAACTGGCTTAGTGATCGGACCCAAAGAGTGGTCGTAAATGGCTGCACATCCAGTTGGAAGAATGTCTCAAGTGGGGTACCACTGGGCCCTGTATTGTTCAACATCTTTATCAGTGATTTCAATTAAGGAATTGAGCGTAAACTGATTAAATTTGCTGATGACACAAAGCTATGAGGGATAGCTAATACTAGAGAAGAGAGAGAGGATTCAAAAGATATAAATAGACTGGAGCAGTAAGCAGCAACTAACAGAATGGTTTTTAACAGGTAAAAATGAAAAGTACTACATCTGAGCAATAAAAATGAAAAAAAAGCATATACAGAATGGGAGCAATAGGGCTAAGCAAGCACACGTGTGAAAAAGACTTGGGTATACTAATAGATCACAGACTGAACAGGAGTCAACAGTGTGATGCAGCAGCAAAAAAGGCAAATGCAATTCTGGAATGTATTAACAGAAGCAAACAGTCTAGATCACTTGAAGTCATTATTGTCTTCTACTCCTCTTTGGTCAGACCTCATCTGGAATACTGTGCCCAGTTTTGGGCACCACATTTTAAAAAATACATCAATAAACTGGAGCAAGTTCAGAGAAGAGTGACCAGAATGGTGACCGGTCTGCAAACTATGTCCAATGAGGAATGGTTACAGAATTTGGTAATGTTTAGCTTGCCAAAAAGAAGACTGAGAGAAACATCTTTATTCTCATTTGCACAAGGAAAGACTAGAAGCAATGGGATGAAACTGAATGGGAGGAGACACAGATTAGATATTAGAAAAAACTTTTTGACAGTTAGGGTGAACAATGAGTGGAACAGGCTGCCACGAGAAGTGGTGAGTTCTCCTTCAATGGAACTCTTCAAACAGAGGCTGGACAGACATCTGTCTGGGATGATTTAGTGAATCCTGCTTTGAGCAGGGGGTTGGACCAGATGACCCAGGAGGTCCCTTCCAACTCTACCACTCTATGATTCTATGAATATATAATATAAATATATGGGTATGATTAAAAGATATCTTAGAGGTCTTCCTCCTCTAGTTATCCGAAATTCTAAAATAGCATGGTCACTACCTCCTAGGTTCCCAGCCACTCTTACCTCCTCAACCATTTCCTCCCTGTTTATAAGGATTAGATCCAAGGTAGTATTAGCTATCCCTCATAGCTTTGTGTCATCAGCTAATTTAATCACTTTACCCTCAATTCCTTAATCGAAATCACTGATAAAGATCCTTTGGGATCTATGGGGTATTGTCAAGAAGAAGATGAGAGACACCAGACCCAACAATGCAGAGGAGCTGAAGGCTGCTATCAAAGCAACCTGGGCTTCCATAACACCTCAGCAGTGCCACAGGCTGATCGCCTCCATGCCAGACCATATTGATGCATTAATTGATGCCAAAGGCACCCAGACCAAGTATTGAGTTCTTTTACTGAACATACATTTCAGTAGGCCAACATTTCAGATTTTAAAATAATTTTTTCAAGCTGGTGTTATAAGTATTCTAATTTACTGAGATAACGACATTTGTGTTTTCATTGGCTGTAAGCCATAATCATCATTATCAGAAATAAACACGTGAAATAGATCACTCTGTTTGTAATGACTCTATATAATATATGAGTTTCACTTTTTGTATTGAAGAACTGAAATAATTAAGTTTTTGATGATATTCTAATTTTGTGAGATGCACCTGTACCTCGGCTGTGTGGCTTTTGGAGGAAGACGAGAGTCTCCCTGGGGGGGTTTCACTTCCATTACCTTCCCCCCCAGTTTTCTTATTTTTTAGCTGTCTACCTCACCCACTATTATGTTTATTGTACATTTGTAACAATATCTTTGGTTAATAAATTTGATATTGCTTTATTTATTCTAGTATTTTTGGGTTTCTTTTTGGCATATTTTTGTATTTATTTGTGCTTTACATCTAGCTATCTCTTTGATACCCTGGCTGTTTTAGGTTCTATATTTTCTTACTAGGATTTCTTTATTGGTTAATAAGAGCTGGGGTGGAGACTCAGCAGAGTCTGAAGGGGCTCAAAAATTTTGTCATTATGGTGTCCTGAAATTCCTGGTGGTAGCCTTAGAACTACTACTTTATATAACTTTCATCATATTTGATTGTATCTTGCGGTGATGATCTGAAGACTGTGCACAATTTCTCCATATGGTCTCATACTCGCCTTAAAGCTTTTTGGATTATTTATTGAGCACTTCACAAATGTTGCTTCTGCATTTATACTTGCCAGTGGTTTAATTTTGCAGCATATCCCCTTTTTGTACTGTACTCCAGTTTTATATCTTGTTTGTTATCTGAATATCTGTTTAATAAAAATTTCTGATTTTATTGTTAATGGGAGTACCCTCTTTTTCGGCTTAATGATTCATTTCTACTCCCATCGACTTCTAGGATCTTTTTAGGCTATTAGAATTGCTAAAGTTGCAGAGTTAGGACATTTTTCGCTAGGCCCCTTGATGCTATTTATCCCATCCCAGCACCCCACAATCAGATTCCAGAGGTGTTGATGAGTGAGCCCTCTTCTCTCTAATCTCTTAGATGTTGAATTCCCTATTGATTTATTAATTGTAGCATCTAACAATCAGGAACGGAGCTAGTTTGCATACTGGCCAGTATAGCTGGGCTTAACTGTTATGCTACTGCTTATATCTATGGCTAAGGCCAGAGACTCAGCTCAACTCCTCGATAGGTAAGCGTCATACACGTACAGGGGTAGAAATGAAAAACACCGTTACTTTATACAGAAACATGCTTTTCCATAGATTGTAATATTGCAGCGCAGGTACATTGAAATAAACTGTGGTGAACTGTAATACCATATTGTATATAGACAGGCATGGATTGTTTTTTGAAAGAAGGGGGCATGTTTATTTAAAGGGTGGTATCAGTGCAATAATAATGATAATCTATCCTTGGGATAGGTTATCATCAGCTTGGTGGGAGGTTGGCACACAGCCTGCACTTCCCCAATCAGCTGTTTGCAGTGGCCAGATGTGAACAGTATGATTGAGCTGAACATTACTGTCCAGTCACACTATTTAGTGGCTACTGCCATATTCTGCAGATTAGCTAGTATTTAAGTAATAGGAGCTGACCTGCAGTTCATAGTAGTGGCCACTTAAAAGAGAATGGAGGAGCGGTGTTTGACATCTGCACTGTTGACCCTCTTCCAAAATCTGAATCCCATATGGGTGGTCCTTACAGAGGCCTATAGCGATCTAGATGTAGGTAGATGTTCAATGTGGATGATACAGAGGGGATCGAACTGGATTCTAGGCATGATGCCATTTCTTAGCAAAATTAGCCACTCCATGACATTCTTTAGCAATTCATCTCGCCACCTGAATGTGACTGAGTATAATGCGCCGACTAGGTTGGGCTAACACATTTGGTGCTAGAGTTTCCTTTCATAGGCATTGGGACTGCACATTTTCCAAAAATGTTTTTTTTTTACTTTTTTCTTAAATACAGCCGTGGTTTAGGTAACCTCTTTTAGCAGCATTTCTGCAGATAAGCATGCTTTCTTCATTCAGATGTTATTTTAGTAATGGAAAAATTGTACATAATTTAATTTATTTTAATAAATTTATTTGGTAAATAGGATCTCCAAAGTAATACATTCCATTCACAGTAGCCATAATTCCCTCTTCTCAGAGAGTGGTACAGACAAATAGAAACTTCAGGCAAGCTCTGGATGTTCTTCATCTCCTCACTGCAACTTTTTTTCCATCTGACATGTTCATAAGAGACAAATTACAAATGGTTATTGTTTTATACAGTAGCTAAGGATAGACAGAGCAGATTTCTGCTACTTATACCCAATGCTGTTCCTTGTTGGAAAATTTGGATGAGGCTGCTTTCTGATAGGTTGAACCTCAAGTCGGCATTCTGTCCTTACAGTGGCTATATGACTCATACCTTGTGGGTTGTTTGCTTTGGTTCTTCACGGCAGGTCTGCTTTCTGATTGGTGGAAATGCAAATCAGCATTATGACTTCACAGCGTTCATTACTCATTTTTCATGGTTAGGCCTCTTTCACACATCCGGCGGGCGCCTTGCGGCGCCCCCGGCATTTTCCCGCAGCGCCGCATCTGAAAATCTGATGCGCTGCATGCGGCTTTTTTCGCATTGACATGCATTAGCGCCGGATGGCGCCGCATGTCAATGTGTTGCATGCGGTTTTGTCCGGATGCGGCGCAAATGTACATTGCGGCGGCCGGACAAAACGCTGCATGTAACGTTTTTTTTTTTTGCCGGATGATTTCTTATCTCTCCAAGCATCAGAAATCATCCGGCAAAAAAACGCATTTTGGGCGCCGGAAGTGTGAAAGCTTTTCACATGCGGCGCTGCGGCAAAATGCCGGGGGCGCCGCTAGGCGCCCGCCGGATGTGTGAAAGAGGCCTTAGTCAAACTAGTTCCCCCTGAAATGTGCTGATTTGTAATTGGTGGAAACTCAAGACAGCTTTTTACATAATTTCAAAGAACTTTACCCCCAATGAATGTCAACATTTTATTTAAAGTACCGTATATACTCATGTTTAAGCCGATCCCCCTAATTTTGCCACAAAAAACTGGGAAAACTTATTGACTCGCGTATAAGCCGGGTGTATAAACCGCCGTCCTGCTCTGTGCTGCCCCCGTCCTGCTCCTTGCTCCCCCATCCAGCTCTGTGCTCCCCCACAGGGCCGCCATCAGGGCATGACAACCCTTACTGCGGTATGGGGCCCGGTGATTAGGGGGGCCTGTTGCCCGAACACGCCGGTGCGCGCTAGGTCCCGGGGGCCCCCAACATTTTGAGGCTCCCCAAGGGGCGCCGCTTCCCGCAGCGCCGCATCTGAAAATCTGATGCGCCGCATGCGGCTTTTTTCGCATTGACATGCATTAGCGCCGGATGGCAAATGTACATTGCGGCGGCTGGACAAAACGCTGCATGTAACGTTTTTTTTTTTTGCCGGATGATTTCTTATCTCTCCAAGCATCAGAAATCATCCGGCAAAAAAACGCATTTTGGGCGCCGGAAGTGTGAAAGCTTTTCACATGCGGCGCTGCGGCAAAATGCCGGGGGCGCCGCTAGGCGCCCGCCGGATGTGTGAAAGAGGCCTTAGTCAAACTAGTTCCCCCTGAAATGTGCTGATTTGTAATTGGTGGAAACTCAAGACAGCTTTTTACATAATTTCAAAGAACTTTACCCCCAATGAATGTCAACATTTTATTTAAAGTACCGTATATACTCATGTTTAAGCCGATCCCCCTAATTTTGCCACAAAAAACTGGGAAAACTTATTGACTCGCGTATAAGCCGGGTGTATAAACCGCCGTCCTGCTCTGTGCTGCCCCCGTCCTGCTCCTTGCTCCCCATCCAGCTCTGTGCTCCCCCACAGGGCCGCCATCAGGGCATGACAACCCTTACTGCGGTATGGGGCCCGGTGATTAGGGGGGCCTGTTGCCCGAACACGCCGGTGCGCGCTAGGTCCCGGGGGCCCCCAACATTTTGAGGCTCCCCAAGGGGCGCCGCTTCCCGCAGCGCCGCATCTGAAAATCTGATGCGCCGCATGCGGCTTTTTTCGCATTGACATGCATTAGCGCCGGATGGCAAATGTACATTGCGGCGGCTGGACAAAACGCTGCATGTAACGTTTTTTTTTTTTTGCCGGATGATTTCTTATCTCTCCAAGCATCAGAAATCATCCGGCAAAAAAACGCATTTTGGGCGCCGGAAGTGTGAAAGCTTTTCACATGCGGCGCTGCGGCAAAATGCCGGGGGCGCCGCTAGGCGCCCGCCGGATGTGTGAAAGAGGCCTTAGTCAAACTAGTTCCCCCTGAAATGTGCTGATTTGTAATTGGTGGAAACTCAAGACAGCTTTTTACATAATTTCAAAGAACTTTACCCCAATGAATGTCAACATTTTATTTAAAGTACCGTATATACTCATGTTTAAGCCGATCCCCCTAATTTTGCCACAAAAAACTGGGAAAACTTATTGACTCGCGTATAAGCCGGGTGTATAAACCGCCGTCCTGCTCTGTGCTGCCCCCGTCCTGCTCCTTGCTCCCCCATCCAGCTCTGTGCTCCCCCACAGGGCCGCCATCAGGGCATGACAACCCTTACTGCGGTATGGGGCCCGGTGATTAGGGGGGCCTGTTGCCCGAACACGCCGGTGCGCGCTAGGTCCCGGGGGCCCCCAACATTTTGAGGCTCCCCAAGGGGCCCCCAGCTAGAGGCACATCACACAGCTGCTATGGGGGCCCCTGTAAGGCAGGGGGGCCCGCCTGCCCCAGCGCCAACTCCCCCCGCCGCTGCTTTGAACTATACTGGCGTCTGCCGGTACAGTTCAAAGCAATGATGGAGGAGAGAGCGTCAGCTGACGCTCTCTCCCATCATTCTCCGCTCTGTCTCTGACACAGCGCATTCACTGTGTGCCGGGCAGAGCAGGAGACAGGAGCTGGGAGCAGCGTGGGCACGAGGAGAGGTGAGGAGTGTGTGTTTTTTTTAAAATTCTGTCAGTGCTTTATGAACTGGGGGTGGAGGGGAGAGATGAGGGCTGTACTCTGTGGGCCCTCCCTGCTGTATACTATGTGGGCCCTCCCTGCTGTATACTATGTGGGCCCTCCCTGCTATATACTATGTGGACCCTCAATGCTATATACTATGTGGGCCCCCTGCTATATACTATGTGGGCCCTCCCTGCTATATACTATGTGGGCCCTCCTGCTGTATACTATGTGGACCCTCCCTGCTATATACTATGTGGGCCCTCCCTGCTGTATACTATGTGGGCCCTCCCTGCTGTATACTATGTGGACCCTCCCTGCTATATACTATGTGGGCCCTCCCTGCTGTATACTATGTGGGCCCTCCCTGCTATATACTATGTGGGCCCTTCTTGGTATATACTATGTGGGCCCTCCTGCTATATACTATGTGGGTCCTCCCTGCTATATACTATGTGGGCCCTCCTTGGTATATACTATGTGGGCCCTCCCTGCTATATACTATGTGGGCCCTCCCTGCTGTATACTATGTGGGCCCTCCCTGCTGTATACTATGTGGGCCCTCCCTGCTGTATACTATGTGAGCCCTCCCTGCTGTATACCATGTGGGCCCTCCCTGCTGTATACTATGTGGGCCCTCCCTGCTATATACTATGTGGGCCCTCCCCGCTATATACCACGTGGGCCCTCCCTGCTATATACTATGTGGGCCCTCCCTGCTGTATACTCTGTGGGCCCTCCTGCTGTATACTCTGTGGGCCCTCCCTGCTATATACCATGTGGGCTCTCCCTGCTGTATACCATGTGGGCCCTGCTATATACCACGTGGGCCCTCCCTGCTGTATACTCTGTGGGCCCTCCCTGCTGTATACTATGTGGGCCCTCCCTGCTATATACCATGTGGGCCCTCCCTGCAATATACCATGTGGGCCCTCCCTGCTATATACTATGTGGGCCCTCCCTGCTGTATACTATGTGGGCCCTCCCTGCTGTATACTATGTGGGCCCTCCCTGCTATATTCTATGTGGGCCCTCCCTGCTGTATACTATGTGGGCCCTCCCTGCTATATACTATGTGGGCCCTCCCTGCTATATACTATGTGGGCCCTCCCTGCCATATACTATGTGGGCCCTGCTGTATACTATGTGGGTGCTGCTGTATACTATGTGGGCCCTACCTGCTATATATCATGTGGGCCCTCCCTGCTATATACTATGTGGGCCCTGCAATATACTATGTGGGCCCTCTCTGCTATATACTATGTGGGCTCTGCTATATACTATGTGGGCCGCACTGTATACTATGTGGGCCGCGCTGTATACTATGTGGGCCCTGCTGTATACTATGTGGGCCCTGCTATATACTATGTGGGCCCTGCTATACACTATGTGGGCCCTGCTATATACTATGTGGGCCCTGCTATATACTATGTGGGCCCTGCTATATACTATGTGGGCCCTGCTATATACTATGTGGGCCCTGCTATATACTATGTGGACCCTGCTATACACTATGTGGGCCCTGCTATATACTATGTGGGCCCTGCTGTATATTATGTGGGCCCTGCTATATATTATGTGGGCCCTGCAATATACTATGTGGGCCCTCCCTGCTGTATACTATGTGGGCCCTCCTGCTGTATACTATGTGGGCCCTGCTGTTATACTATGTGGGCCCTGCTGTATACTATGTGGGCCCTGCTATTTACTATGTGGGCCATGCCATACACTATGCGGGCCGCGCTATACACTATGTGGGCTGTGTTATATACTATTGGGGGATATATTATATTTTATAGGGTGACTGTGTTATATACTATGTGGCTGTGTTATATACTTTGTGGCTGTGTTATATACTAAGGGGGGCTACGTTATATTCCTTTGGGGAGGCAGGCTGTATGATATTCTATTCGGGGATACATTATATTCTATGGGGGGCTGTATTATATTTACTATATTCTATGAGGAGTGATTGCATCATACTCTATGAGGGGGCTCCATTATACTGTATGAGGTGGCTACATTGCATTCTATGGGGGCTGCATTATATTCTATGGGGGGTTAGATTATATTGTATGGGGGCTTCATTATAATTTGAGGGGGCTACATTATATTCTTTGGGGGCTGCATTATACTATATGAGGAGGGCTACATTGTATTTTATGGAAGAGCTACATTATACTATATAAGGGGGCTCAATTATATTCTATGGTGGGTTTACATTATACTCTGTGGGGTGGTTGCATTATACTCTGTGGGGTGGTTGCATTATACTCTGTGGGGTGGTTGCATTATGCTCTGTGGGGTGGCTGCATTATGCTCTATAGGGTGATTGCATTATACTATATGTGGGCTGCATTATACTGTATCGAGGACTATGGGAATACATTATACCATATGAAGAACTATGGGGTGCATTATACTATGGGAAGTGAATTGTACTACATGGATGGCTATGGCGGTGCATTATACTATATGGAGCACTATGAGGAGTAACATAGTAACATAGTTATTAAGGTTGAAGGAAGACTTTAAGTCCATCTAGTTCAACCCATATCCTATCCTAACCTGCCCTAACATGTTGATCCAGAGGAAGGCAAAAAAAAAACCCAAGTGTATTATACTATCAGGATGACTGAGTGTATTTTAATATATTGAGGGCTATTAGGAGTGTATTATACTATATGGAGGACTATGGATACATTATATTATATGGAGGACTATGGGGTGTGCACTTTACAATATGGAGGACTGTGGTGTACATTATAATATATGGAGGACTATGGGGTGTATTATACTAAACAAGCAAAATGCTGCATATTCATCGAGTGATTGGTGTTAATGTGTCATTGGTGAGGGCATGGTGCAGAAGTGAAGTTTTTCCATGAAAGGCTGGAGGGATTTTGGAAGGTTTGCGTGATGGAGGAGGAGCTAGGGTGGATACGGAACAGGGGGGTGGAGCATGGGCGGAGTCTCAAGGGGGCCCCATAAATTTTGCCAGTATGGGGCCCCAAAATTCCTAGTGGCAGCCCTGCTCACCCATTCTCCTCTGTGCTCCCCCCCTCCTGCTCCGTCCTCCGCTGTGCTCCCCCCTTCCTGCTCCGTCCTCCTGTGCCCCCCGTCCTGCTCCGTGCTCCTCTGTGCTCTCCATCCTCCCCCCGTCCTGCTCCGTGCTCCTCTGTGCCCTCCATCCTCCCCCGTCCTGCTTCGTGCTCCTCTGTGCTTTCCATCCTCCCCCCGTCCTGCTCCGTGCTCCTCTGTGCTTTCCATCCTCCCCCCGTCCTGCTCCGTGCTCCTCTGTGCTTTCCATCCTCTCCCCGTCCTGCTCCATGCTCCTCTGTGCTTTCCATCCTCCCCCTCGTCCTGCTCCGTGCTCTCCATCCTCCCCCCGTCCTGCTTCGTGCTCCTCTGTGCTCTCCGTCCTCCCCCCGTCCTGCTCCGTGCTCATTGTCCTCCTCCATGCTTCCCCCGTCCTCCGTTCTCCCCCCGTCATACTCACCCTCCCCGTGCCATCGCTGAACGTCCCCTGCAATCCTGCGTCGTACCCGGCTTCCTGCAGCTCTCCTGTGCTGAGCGGTGACGTAATATCGCTCATTAAGGCCATGAATATGGACGCCAAGCCTATGGGAGTGGAGTCGCGTCCATATTACATGACCTTAATGAGCGGTATTACGTCACCGCTCAGCACAGGAGAGCTGCAGGAAGCCGGGTACAACGAAGGATTGCCGGGACGTTCAGCGATGGCACGGGGAGGGTGAGTATGATGTCCCAGCCACCAGCTCCTGCCGCGGCACCCCTCCCCTGCTGGTTTCTGCCCAATGACTCCAGTATAAGCCGAGGGGGCATTTTCAGCACAAAAAAGGTGCTTAAAATCTCGGCTTATACACGAGTATATACGGTAATTTATATAATGACTAGCAATGATGCAGTGTTCTCTGACTGGTTAAATTCAAGCAATTTTCATGACATCACAATATGCATGTTATTACTGCCCGAGATGTTCAGTTTTTTCCTCCCGAATTATTAGCATATATTCCTACAATCAAAAGATTAGGATACAAGTCAAATCAAAATTTTACAATGGACCCACAAAAAGCAAAAGCAACAATAAACAAAATATCAGAAAAAATGAGTTATCAGATTGAATATATTCATCAGTTTATGAGTATATACTGTTTGACACTACCACATAAAAAATAAAAACAAGAGGAAGCAATGTTCACTCGTGTTCATACACATTCGTACAGTTACAATCAAAATTATTCAACCCTCACTGCAAATTAAGTTCATTTGGAAAATATACAAACATTCTGCTCTTTTCATTAATCCAAATCAAACAAAAAAATGTAAATTGCTCAACAATCTAATATAACAAGTGGTTTCTCCAAATCCACCACACAATGCTACTTCTAGTGATTACTCCAGTCTCAGAATTATCCATCCTCATCATGATAAGCATCCAAATACTTGGTAGATCTCCCTTTTGTGGTTATGACCTGCTGCAAACATGATGCATAATCTGACACCACCTTCTGGCAGTGTTCCTTTGTGATCTTCGCCTCTTCCTCATGGCCAATTCCCACCAGTTCACTAACATTGTTGTGTTTGTGTGCTGCAACCACCTTCATCATATCCCACCAAAGCCTTTCTATTGTGGTCAAGTCTACCACTGTGACTCTCTTGATAGATGCTTGTGGAGACTTTATTGTACAGGTATAGATGCAGCAATAACACAACTCATTAATAAGGAATTGGTGCAGGGATAGTGAAAATGGTGAGGCGACAATAAAATAATGTTTCGATCCTCACAGGGTCTTATTCATATAGTCGCTGTACAAGAAAAAACAAGGTGTGAGAGATCATTTCCATAATAAAATTACAAACAAAAAACAAATAAAATACAAGTACAGTACAGACCAAAAGTTTGGACACACATTCTCATTCAACGATTTTTCCGTGTTTTCACGACTATGAAAATTGTAGAATCACACTGAAGGCATCAAAACTGTGAATTAACACATGTGGAATTATACATTACACTTTACAAAAAAGTGTGAAACAACTGAAAATATGTCTTACATTCTAGGTTCTTCAATGTAGCCACCTTTTGCTTTGATTACTGCTTTGCACGCAGAAAAGGTGAACGGATGGACTCTACATGCCTGGTTCCCACCGTGAAGCATAGAGGAGGAGGTGTGATGATGTGGGGGTGCTTTGCTGGTGACACTGTTGGGGATTTATTCAAAATTGAAGGCATACTGAACCAGCATGGCTACTACAGCATCTTGCAGCAGCATGCTATTCCATCCGGTTTGCGTTTAGTTGGACCATCATTTATTTTTCAACAGGACAATGACCCCAAACACACCTCCAGGCTGTGTAAGGGCTATTTGACCAAGAAGGATAGTTATGGGGTGCTACGCCAGATGACCTGGCCTCCACACTCACCAGACCTGAACATAATCGAGATGGTTTGGGGTGAGCTGGACCGCTTACCGCTATAATTTTGAATAAATCCCCAACAGTGTCACCAGCAAAGCACCCCCACACCATCACACCACCTCTTCCATGCTTCACGGTGGGAACCAGGTATGTAGAGTCCATGGGTTCACCTTTTCTGCATGCAAAGCAGTAATCAAAGCAAAAGGTGGCTACTTTGAAGAACCTAGAATATAAGACAAATTTTCAGTTGTTTCACACTTTTTTGTAAAGTGTAATGTATAATTCCACATGTGTTAATTCATAGTTTAGATGCTTTCAGTGTGATTCTACAATTTTCATAGTCATGAAAATACAGAAAAATCTTTGAATGAGAAGGTGTGTCCAAACTTTTGGTCTGTACTGTACATACATGATAAAAACTATAAGTTTCCAAGATTACAAGAAACAAAATAATGATGATTCAAAGCATAATTGTAGTCATGTATAGGTCTGGAATGAGTTATATATAGGCCATAGATGCCATCAAATAACATCCCAAAACAAAAATGGAACGAGTCGTCCGGCTCAAGACCCTGGCACTGCAACACCAGACAACAACACCAGGACTCCTACAGTTCAGTGTTGTGAATGGGTTTGAGATGAGTTCTGAGCAGAGGCCCCCTCTGGTGGTTACAAGCGGTACTAGTGAGGATTGTGAGGACTGGGAATCAGGTGTTACTGATTGGTCTTATTTAAGGGAATCATTTTCCCATCAGGGTTGCCGGTGATCAATTGTTCTGGTCTGAATCCTTCTTTCCAGTTTCCCTTGTAGCCTGCTGTGTCGTGTCTGCATCTCCTGCTATCAGATAAGACAATTTCTTATTTTGTGTTTTTGCTATATTTTTGCATTTGGTCCTGCACTTCTGTGGGGGCCTTCTGGGTCCCCTCCGGGGGCTTTTGCCCTCTCAGTTTAGTTCAGCCACTGTGTTTTGTACTTTTGCTTTTTCCAGTTTTTTCAGTGGCTGCTGTTTTTGTTACACCAGAGAACTAATTTAGGTGGTAGAGGTCGTGTGATCTCAGGTGATTTTGAGATTAGTAGAGTTGGTGTTTTTCAGGGTTTTCTGGGATTGCAGTAAGTACCCTTCCTGTCCTTTTCTATTTAGATAGTTTGGGCCCCAGCGTTTGCTCATACTATTTTCTTTCTGTGTCAGTATTTCCTCTTGTCTAACCGCCATTACATGTTTGGGGGCTTTCTATTATCTTTGGGTTCTGCTCCGGGGCAGATAGCTTTCCTATTTCTATCTTTAGGTGTAGTTAGTTTCTCAGGCTGTGACGAGGCGTCTAGGACCAACGTAGGAACGCTCCACGGCTGCCTCTAGTTGTGGTGGTTAGTCAGGGTACTGCAATCTCATAGATTCCAACTGCTCTGGTGTATTTCCTTTTTTACCTGCACTCCTCAGCTACCGTAACATAACAGTATCACCGGCCATAAAAATTGTATGGTACTCACAGAAGGGAAAAAATATTTTGAAGGAAGAAAAGTTGTCAGAGATATTTTTCTGTTTGTTGCATTTTTTTCCCTCTGTATCTCTGGGTGCTGGGGAGGATCTTTTCTCCCAATGGAGTTTGCACAGTTGTCTGGCCGTGTGGATCAGCTTGCCACTGAGGTTCGGAGTATTGCTATCTATCTTGCTGGGTTGCCTGTTGTGGAACCTAGGATCCCCATGCCAGATTTGTTTTTAGGGGATCGAGCTAAGTTTCAGAATTTCAAAAATAATTGTAAATTGTTTCTTGCCTTAAAATCTAAGTCCTCAGGAAACGCAGCGCAGCAGGTTCAAATTATCATCTCTCTCCTGCGCGGCGATCCTCAGGATTGGGCTTTTTCCCTGATACCTGGGGATCCTGTTTTGAGTGATATTGATGCATTTTTTCAGGCTTTGGGGTTATTGTACGATGAGCCTAATGTCACTGATCAAGCTGAAAAAGCCTTGTTGGCATTAAATCAGGGGCTTGATGACGCTGAGTTATACTGTCAGAGATTCCGTAGGTGGGCAGTCCTGACCAAATGGAATGACGACGCTTTGGCAGCCCTTTTCCGGAAGGGTCTGTCGGATAATGTAAAGGATGTTATGGTGGGATTCCCTGTCCCTCTGGTCTCAATGATTCTATGTCATTGGCGATTCAAATTGACAGACGTTTGCGTGAGCGGAGAAGTATGCGTGGAGTGGTGTTGCCTTGTGAGCCAGCTGCTGAGCCCATGCAGTGTGATGGAGTGGTGTCTGGGGCACAGCGTCATGAGTTTCGAAAGCGCAATGGGTTATGTTTCTACTGTGGTGATGCCTCTCATGCTATTTCAGTCTGCCCTAAGCGGGGAAGACATTTTGCACGCTCAGTTGTCTTGGGTAGTGTTCAGACTAAGTTTTTATTAACTGTCACTCTGATATGCTCTCTGTCCTCATTTTCTGCTCAGGCTTTCGTTGATTCTGGAGCAGCTATTAACCTGATGGATTATGATTTTGCTAAACGTTGTGGATTTCCTTGATACCCCTACAGAAGTCTATTCCCTACTGGGGATCGATTCTACCCCTTTGGCTGAGAATAAACCCCAGTTTTCTACTCAGGTGATAATGAGGGTTGAACCTGATCACCAGGAGTGCTGCAAATTTTTGGTTCTATATAATCTGCATGACATTATAGTGCTGGGTTTCCCTTGGTTACAGTCTCATAATCCTGTTTTGGATTGGAAATCTGTGTCTGTAACCAGTTGGGGCTGCCAATGTGTTAGTGCCAACACTCCTGTTTTTTCTGCCTCCCCCCAGGCTGAGGATGTTCCTGACTTTTTGTTTGATTTTTCTGATGTGTTTAGCGAAAGTAAATCTGCATCCTTACCTCCCCATAGGAGCTATGACTGCGCTATTGAATTAGTGCCAGGTAGTAAATTCCCTAAGGGTCGCCTTTTTAACTTGTCTGTACCTGAACATGACGCTATGCGGTCTTATATCAAGGAATCATTGGAGAAGGGTCATATCAGACCATCCTCTTCACCCTTAGGTGCCGGTTTTTTCTTTGTGGCTAAAAAAGATGGTTCATTAAGGCCGTGTATTGATTATCGTCTCTTGAACAATATTACTGTGAAATATCAATACCCGTTACCCTTGATTTCTGACCTGTTTTCCAGGGTGAAAAACGCTACTTGGTTTACCAAGCTTGACCTCAGGGGGGCGTATAACCTTATTCGCATTAAGCACGGGGATGAATGGAAGACGGCATTTAACACCCCTGAAGGGCATTTTGAGTACCTTGTGATGCCCTTTGGGCTCACTAATGCTCCTTCCGTCTTCCAGTCCTTCATGAATGACATTTTCAGGGATTTTGTGGACAAGTTTCTGATTGTTTATTTGGATGATATCTTGATTTTTTCTAATGACTGGGACTCTCATGTGAAACATGTTCGAACTGTATTCCAGATTTTGAGAGAGAATGCTCTGTATGTGAAGGGATCAGAGTGTCTTTTTGGCGTACAGAAGATCTCATTTCTGGGATTCATTTTGTCCCCATCTGTTATTGAAATGGACCCGGTCAAGGTTCAGGCCATCTGTGATTGGGTCCAACCTACTTCATTAAAGGCTCTTCAGAGATTTTTGGGTTTTGCCAATTTTTATCGTAAATTTATTGGTAATTTCTCTGTTATTGTTAAACCATTAACTGATTTGACCAGAAAGGGTTCTGATGTGGTGAATTGGCCTCCTGAGGCAGTCTCTGCGTTTCAGGAACTTAAGCAGAGATTCACTTCTGCTCCTGTTCTACGGCAGCCTGATGTTTCTCTGCCATTTCAGGTGGAGGTTGATGCCTCTGAAATTGGGGCAGGTGCCGTTTTGTCCCAAAAGATCCGAGACCTCTAAAAGTAACCCTTGTGCCTTTTTCTCTCGAAAATTTTCTCCTACTGAACGTAATTATGACGTGGGTAATCGGGAGTTATTGGCCATGAAGTGGGCTTTTGAAGAGTGGAGACATTGGCTGGAGGGAGCCAAACATCAGGTGGTGGTCCTTACGGACCATAAGAATCTGGTCTATCTGGAATCTGCCAAGCGACTCAATCCTAGACAGGCCAGGTGGGCCTTGTTTTTCACACGTTTTAATTTTGTGGTTTCCTTTCTTCCTGGCACTAAGAATGTTAAGGTGGATGCCCTCTCGAGGAGTTTCCTTGCGGACTCTCCTGAGCTATCTGATCCCTCTGTTATTTTAAAGGAGGGTGTAGTTCTTTCCGCCATCTCGCCCAATTTGAGACTTGCTCTGGAGGGGTGTCAGGAGGATAGGCCCGAGCGCTGCCCTGTTGGAAAATTGTTTGTCCCGGACCAATGGAAAAAGAGTGTGATGTCTGAGATTCATTGTTCCGCATTGGCTGGGCATCCCGGAATTTTTGGTACCAGAGACTTGGTTAGTCGGTCCTTTTGGTGGCCTACCTTGTCTCGCGATGTCAGGGAATTTGTGCAGTCCTGCGGGACTTGCTCTCGCTCCAAGTCTTGCTCTCGCTCTAGTGGTTTGTTGATGCCATTGCCTGTGCCCAAGAGACCATGGACCCATATCTCTATGGATTTCATTTCCGATCTTCCTGTTTCTCAGAGAATGACCACCATCTGGGTGATTTGTGATAGGTTTTCCAAAATGATACATCTTGTGCCATTACCTAAGTTGCCTTCCTCCTCTGAATTGGTGCCGTTGTTCCTTCAGCACGTGGTTCGTTTACACGGCATTCCTGAGAACATTGTGTCTGACTGAGGAGTCCAGTTTGTTTCCAGATTTTGGAGGACTTTTTGTTCTAAACTGGGTGTTCAATTGTCTTTCTCCTCGGCATTTCATCCTCAGACCAATGGTCAAACTGAGAGAACAAACCAGACATTGGAGACTTATCTAAGATGCTTTGTGTCTGCTGATCAGGATGACTGGGTCTCTTTTTTGCCTTTGGCTGAGTTTGCTCTTAATAATAGGGCTAGCTCTGCCACTTTGATGTCTCCGTTTTTCTGTAATTCTGGGTTTCACCCTCGATTTTCTTCAGGACAGACGGAGGCTTCTGTCTGTCCAGGTGTTGACTCTGTTGTTGAGCGTATGCAGCAGATTTGGGACCAGGTAGTGGAGAGGTTGTCCCTCTCTCAGGAGAAGGCCCAGCGGTTTGCTAACCGGCATAGGACTGATGGTCCTCGGTTTAAAGTGGGGGACTTGGTCTGGTTGTCCTCAAAGAATATTCCTATGAGAGTAGCATCTCCTAAATTTAAGCCTAGGTTCATTGGACCTTATAAGATCATGGAGATTATTAATCCTGTTTCTTTTCGTTTGCTTCTTCCAGGGACATTTAAGATCCATAACGTGTTCCACAAGTCCTTGTTGAAGAGGTTTGTTGAGCCAGTGGTTCCTGCTGCTGTGCCTCCTGACCCTGTTTTGGTTGAGGGCAATCTGGAGTATGTGGTTGAGAAAATATTGGATTCTCGTTTTTCTAGACGAAGACTCCAGTATTTGGTTAAATGGAGAGGTTATGGTCAGGAAGATAATTCTTGGGTGTTTGCTTCGGACATCCATGCTAGGAGACTTATCCGTGCGTATCATAGAACTCATCCTGACCGACCTGGTTGCTCAAATGAGGGTTCGGTGACCCCTCCTCAAGGGGGGGGTACTGTTGTGAATGGGTTTGAGATGAGTTCTGAGCAGAGGCCCCCTCTGGTGGTTACAAGCGGTACTAGTGAGGATTGTGAGGACTGGGAATCAGGTGTTACTGATTGGTCTTATTTAAGGGAATCATTTTCCCATCAGGGTTGCCGGTGATCAATTGTTCTGGTCTGAATCCTTCTTTCCAGTTTCCCTTGTAGCCTGCTGTGTCGTGTCTGCATCTCCTGCTATCAGATAAGACAATTTCTTATTTTGTGTTTTTGCTATATTTTTGCATTTGGTCCTGCACTTCTGTGGGGGCCTTCTGGGTCCCCTCCGGGGGCTTTTGCCCTCTCAGTTTAGTTCAGCCACTGTGTTTTGTACTTTTGCTTTTTCCAGTTTTTTCAGTGGCTGCTGTTTTTGTTACACCAGAGAACTAATTTAGGTGGTAGAGGTCGTGTGATCTCAGGTGATTTTGAGATTAGTAGAGTTGGTGTTTTTCAGGGTTTTCTGGGATTGCAGTAAGTACCCTTCTGTCCTTTTCTATTTAGATAGTTTGGGCCCCAGCGTTTGCTCATACTATTTTCTTTCTGTGTCAGTATTTCCTCTTGTCTAACCGCCATTACATGTTTGGGGGCTTTCTATTATCTTTGGGGTTCTGCTCCGGGGCAGATAGCTTTCCTATTTCTATCTTTAGGTGTAGTTAGTTTCTCAGGCTGTGACGAGGCGTCTAGGACCAACGTAGGAACGCTCCACGGCTGCCTCTAGTTGTGGTGGTTAGTCAGGGTACTGCAATCTCATAGATTCCAACTGCTCTGGTGTATTTCCTTTTTTACCTGCACTCCTCAGCTACCGTAACATAAGAGTTCAGAAAGCGATACATCCATTGGACACAGTTCCAGACGTCCTTTTTTAGGCAAACATCGCAGAGGCTTCGGAAAGGGAGGACCACCACACGCAGACGCACCCACCGATCCCAACGCAAGAATGGCCACAAGATCCCAGGTAAGCAACAGAACCTGGTGGTGAATATTTCCAGTCACATCCTCTCGCCTGCCGAGTTGGGGATACTTCAGAAAGGATTGACATTTTGCCCAACCCCTAACTGGAATTCCTTCCAGTTAGAACGGGACTTGGAACGATTCTACCGGAATATTAGACTCAAAGCTCACATTGGTCTTCAAGAAGGGACCTCTCTCAATAGAAAACCCTCAACTGGGGGCATCTCTTGTTGTGTTTTGGTAGCTGAGGAGAAAAGCAAATGCGGCAATACACCAGAGAGGCTGGAACCTATTGAATTGCAGTAACCTGAA
>JARQOD010008385.1:0-35764 GCA_033576555.1 Oophaga sylvatica | reverse complement strand
TATAAGTGAGTACACCCTGTATTATCAGTACATTATACACAGTGCTCAGTATAAGTGAGTACACCCCTGTATTATCAGTACATTATATACACAGTGCTCAGTATAAGTGAGTACACCCCTGTATTATCAGTACATTATATACACAGTGCTCAGTATAAGTGAGTACACCCCTGTATTATCAGTATATTATATACACAGTGCTCAGCATAAGTGAGTACACCCCTGTATTATCAGTATATTATATACACAGTGCTCAGTATAAGTGAGTACACCCCTGTATTATCAGTAAATTATACACAGTGCTCAGTATAAGTGAGTACACCCCTGTATTATCAGTACATTATATACACAGTGCTCAGTATAAGTGAGTACACCCCTGTATTATCAGTATATTATATACACGATGCTCAGCATAAGTGAGTACACCCCTGTATTATCAGTATATTATATACACAGTGCTCAGTATAAGTGAGTACACCCCTGTATTATCAGTAAATTATACACAGTGCTCAGTATAAGTGAGTACACCCCTGTATTATCAGTACATTATATATATAGTGCTCAGCATAAGTGAGTACACCCCTGTATTATCAGTACATTATATACACAGTGCTCAGCATAAGTGAGTACACCCCTGTATTGTCAGTACATTATATATACAGTGCTCAGCATAAGTGAGTACACCCCTGTATTATCAGTGCATTATGTACACAGTGCTCAGCATAAGTGAGTACACCCCTGTATTATCAGTGCATTATGTACACAGTGCTCAGCATAAGTGAGTACACCCCTGTATTATCAGTACATTATATACATATACAGTGCTCAGTATAAGCGAGTACACCCCTGTATTATCAGTACATTATATATACAATGCTCAGCATAAGTGAGTACACCCCTGTATTATCAGTACATTATATACATATACAGTGCTCAGTATAAGCGAGTACACCCCTGTATTATCAGTACATTATATATACAATGCTCAGTATAAGTGAGTACACCCCTGTATTATCAGTACATTATACACAGTGCTCAGTATAAGTGAGTACACCCCTGTATTATCAGTACATTATACACAGTGCTCAGTATAAGTGAGTACACCCCTGTATTATCAGTACATTATATACACAGTGCTCAGTATAAGTGAGTACACCCCTGTATTATCAGTATATTATATACACAGTGCTCAGCATAAGTGAGTACACCCCTGTATTATCAGTATATTATATACACAGTGCTCAGTATAAGTGAGTACACCCCTGTATTATCAGTACATTATACACAGTGCTCAGTATAAGTGAGTACACCCCTGTATTATCAGTACATTATATATACAGTGCTCAGCATAAGTGAGTACACCCCTGTATTATCAGTACATTATATACACATTGCTCAGCATAAGTGAGTACACCCCTGTATTATCAGTACATTATATACATATACAGTGCTCAGTATAAGCGAGTACACCCCTGTATTATCAGTACATTATATACACAGTGCTCAGCATAAGTGAGTACACCCCTGTATTATCAGTACATTATATATACAGTGCTCAGCATAAGTGAGTACACCCCTGTATTATCAGTGCATTATATATACAGTGCTCAGTATAAGTGAGTACACCCCTGTATTATCAGTGCATTATATATACAGTGCTCAGTATAAGTGAGTACACCCCTGTATTATCAGTACATTATACATACAGTGCTCAGCATAAGTGAGTACACCCCTGTATTATCAGTGCATTATATATACAGTGCTCAGTATAAGTGAGTACACCCCTGTATTATCAGTACATTATACACAGTGCTCAGTATAAGTGAGTACACCCCTGTATTATCAGTGCATTATGTACACAGTGCTCAGTATAAGTGAGTACACACCCTGTATTATCAGTGCATTATGTACACAGTGCTCAGTATAAGTGAGTACACCCCTGTATTATCAGTGCATTATATATACAGTGCTCAGCATAAGTGAGTACACCCCTGTATTATCAGTGCATTATGTACACAGTGCTCAGTATAAGTGAGTACACCCCTGTATTATCAGTGCATTATGTACACAGTGCTCAGTATAAGTGAGTACACCCCTGTATTATCAGTACATTATTTACACAGTGCTCAGCATAAGTGAGTACACCCCTGTATTATCAGTACATTATATATACAGTGCTCAGCATAAGTGAGTACACCCCTGTATTATCAGTGCATTATGTACACAGTGCTCAGCATAAGTGAGTACACCCCTGTATTATCAGTGCATTATATATACAGTGCTCAGTATAAGTGAGTACACCCCTGTATTATCAGTGCATTATGTACACAGTGCTCAGCATAAGTGAGTACACCCCTGTATTATCAGTGCATTATATATACAGTGCTCAGCATAAGTGAGTACACCCCTGTATTATCAGTGCATTATGTACACAGTGCTCAGCATAAGTGAGTACACCCCTGTATTATCAGTGCATTATGTACACAGTGCTCAGCATAAGTGAGTACACCCCTGTATTATCAGTACATTATATACATATACAGTGCTCAGTATAAGCGAGTACACCCCTGTATTATCAGTACATTATTTACACAGTGCTCAGCATAAGTGAGTACACCCCTGTATTATCAGTATATTATATACACAGTGCTCAGCATAAGTGAGTACACCCCTGTATTATCAGTACATTATATATACAGTGCTCAGCATAAGTGAGTACACCCCTGTATTATCAGTACATTATATACACAGTGCTCAGTATAAGTGAGTACACCCCTGTATTATCAGTGCATTATATATACAGTGCTCAGTATAAGTGAGTACACCCCTGTATTATCAGTACATTATATACACAGTGCTCAGTATAAGTGAGTACACCCCTGTATTATCAGTGTATTATATATACAGTGCTCAGTATAAGTGCGTACACCCCTGTATTATCAGTGCATTATATATACAGTGCTCAGCATAAGTGAGTACACCCCTGTATTATCAGTACATTATATATACAGTGCTCAGTATAAGTGAGTACACCCTGTATTATCAGTACATTATATACACAGTGCTCAGTATAAGTGAGTACACCCCTGTATTATCAGTGTATTATATATACAGTGCTCAGGATAAGTGAGTACACCCCTGTATTATCAGTACATTATATACACAGTGCTCAGCATAAGTAGTACACCCCTGTATTATCAGTACATTATATACACAGTGCTCAGCATAAGTGAGTACACCCCTGTATTATCAGTACATTATATACACAGTGCTCAGCATAAGTGAGTAAAACCCCTGTATTATCAGTACATTATATATACAGTGCTCAGGATAAGTGAGTACACCCCTGTATTATCAGTACATTATATACACAGTGCTCAGCATAAGTGAGTACACCCCTGTATTATCAGTGATTACAGTCATCAATAGTCGATATTTCTTCGGGCCCCTCCATATATCTCCTATAGGTTAGTGCAGACATACCGGGGGCTGATGTGCTGAAGGGGTCTTAGGCCCCACTAATAATGTCTGTTCTGTGTCTCACGTCTTCGCTCACATGTGCAGATCTTCGTCTTCTCTCATCTCGCAGACAGTTTTCGGATTGCTCACACACTTCTATGGGATTGTGTTTGTGGGCATGCTGTGTGCAGAGGTCACTGTGCAGAGAGGGAATGGGGAGGCTGTGACTATCACCTGTTCACTTCTATGGGAGTGTGTTATGGGCATGCTCTATGCAGAGAGGGGATGCTGGAGGCTGTGACTTTCACCTGTTCACTTCTATGGGAGTGTGTTATGGGCATGCCCTGTGCAGAGAGGGATGCTGGAGGCTGTGACTTTCACCTGTTAACTTCTAGGGGAGTGTGTTGGGGGCATGCTATGCAGAGAGGGGATGCTGGAGGCTGTGACTTTCACCTGTTCACTTCTATGGAGTGTGTTGTGGGCATGCTATGCAGAGAGGGGAATGGGAAGGCTGTGACTATCACCTGTTCACTTCTATGGGAGTGTGTTATGGGCATGCTCTGTGCAGAGAGGGGATGCTGGAGGCTGTGACTTTCACCTGTTCACTTCTATGGGAGTGTGTTATGGGCATGCCCTGTGCAGAGAGGGGATGCTGGAGGCTGTGACTTTCACCTGTTAACTTCTATGGAGTGTGTGTGGCATGCTATGCAAGGGGAGCTGGAGGCTGTGACTTTCACCTGTTCACTTCATGGAGTGTGTTGGGGCATGCACTGTACAGAGAGGAATGGGGAGGCTGTGACTTTCACCTGTTAACTTCTATGGGAGTGTGTTGTGGCATGCTCTGTGCAGAGGGAATGGGAAGTGTGACTATCACCTGTTCATTCTATGATGTGTGTGGCATGCAAGAGGAATGGGAGGTGTGACTTCACCTGTAACTTCTATGGAGTGTGTTTGGGCAATGCTATGCAAAGGGATGATGGAGCTGTGACTTTCACCTTTAACTTCTATGGGAGTGTATGTGGCATGCTATGCAAGATGGATGCTGGAGGCTGGACTATCACCTGTTCACTCATGGTAGTGTGTTGGCATGCTCTGTGCAGAGAGGAATGGGAGCTTGACTTTCATCATGTTCACTTCTATGGAGTGTGTTGTTGGGCATGCTCTGTGCAAGAGGGAATGGGAGGCTGTGACTTTCACTTGTTAACTTCTATGGGAGTTGTTTTGGCATGCTATGCAGAGAGGATCTGGAGCTGTGACTTTCACCTGTTCACTTCTATGGGAGTGTTGTTGTGTGGCATTCACTGTGCAGAGAGGGGATGCTGGAGGCTGTGACTATCACCTGTTCACTTCTATGGGAGTGTGTTTGGGCATGCTCTGTGCAGAGAGGGGAATGGAGGCTGTGACTTTCACCTGTTCACTTCTATGGGAGTGTGTTGTGGGCATGCTCTGTGCAGAGAGGGGAATGTGGAGGCTGTGACTTTCACCTGTTACTTCTATGGGAGTGTGTTGTGGGCATGCCTGTGCAGAGAGGGGAATGGGAGGCTGTGACTATCACCTGTTCACTTCTATGGGAGTGTGTTGTGGGCATGCTCAGTGCAGAGAGGGGAATGGGAGGCTGTGACTATCACCTATTCACTTCTATGGGAGTGTGTTGTGGGCATGCTATGCAGAGAGGGGATGCTGGAGGCTGTGACTTTCACCTGTTCACTTCTATGGGAGTGTGTTATGGGCATGCTCTGTGCAGAGAGGGGAATGGGAGGCTGTGACTATCACCTGTTCACTTCTATGGGAGTGTGTTGTGGGCATGCTCGTGCAGAGAGGGGAATGGGAGGCTGTGACTTTCACCTGTTCACTTCTATGGGAGTGTGTTGTGGGCATGCTCTGTGCAGAGAGGGGAATGGGGAGGCTGTGACTTTCACCTGTTCACTTCTATGGGAGTGTGTTGTGGGCATGCATCTGGCAGAGAGGGGAAATGCTGGAGGCTGTTGACTTCACCTGTTCACTTCTATGGGAGTGTGTTGTGGGCATGCTCTTGCAGAGGGGAATGGGGAGGCTGTGACTTTCACCTGTTCAACTTCTATGGGAGTGTGTTGTGGGCATGCTATGCAGAGAGGGAATGTGGAGGCTGTGACTTTCACCTGTTCACTTCTATGGGAGTGTTTGTGGGCATGCTCTGTCAGAGAGGGGAATGGGAGGCTGTGACTATCACCTGTTAACTTCTATGGAGTGTGTTGTGGGCATGCTATGCAGAGAGGGGATGCTGGAGGCTGTGACTTTCACCTGTTCACTTCTATGGGAGTGTGTTGTGGGCATGCTCTGTGCAGAGAGGGGAATGGGGAGGCTGTGACTTTCACCTGTTCACTTCTATGGAGTGTGTTGTGGCATGCTATGCAGAGAGGGGAATGCTGGAGGCTGTGACTATTCACCTTTCACTTCTATGGGAGTGTGTTGTGGGCATCTCATGCAGAGAGGGGATGCTGGAGGCTGTGACTTTCACCTGTTCACTTCTATGGGAGTGTGTTGTGGGCATTGCTCTGTGCAGAGAGGGGATGTGGAGGCTGTGACTATCACCTGTTCACTTCTATGGGAGTGTGTTGTGGGCATGCTCTGTGCAGAGAGGGGAATGGAGAGGCTGTGACTTTCACCTGTTCACTTCTATGGGAGTGTGTTGTGGGCATGCTCTGTGCAGAGAGGGGAATGGGGAGGCTGTGACTATCACCTGTTCACTTCTATGGGAGTGTGTTGTGGGCATGCTCTGTGCAGAGAGGGGAATGGGAGGCTGTGACTATCACCTATTCACTTCTATGGGAGTGTGTTGTGGGCATGCTATGCAGAGAGGGGAATGGGAGGCTGTGACTATCACCTGTTCACTTCTATGGGAGTGTGTTATGGGCATGCTCTGTGCAGAGAGGGGATGCTGGAGGCTGTGACTTTCACCTGTTCACTTCTATGGGAGTGTGTTGTGGGCATGCTCTGTGCAGAGAGGGGAATGGGGAGGCTGTGACTTTCACCTGTTCACTTCTATGGGAGTGTGTTGTGGGCATGCTATGCAGAGAGGGGATGTGGAGGCTGTGACTTTCACCTGTTCACTTCTATG
Organism: Oophaga sylvatica; assembly: GCA_033576555.1. Classification (NCBI taxonomy): domain Eukaryota; kingdom Metazoa; phylum Chordata; class Amphibia; order Anura; family Dendrobatidae; genus Oophaga; species Oophaga sylvatica. The sequence goes on along the minus strand of JARQOD010008385.1, from coordinate 29,208 downwards.
GGAGTGTGTTGTGGGCATGCTTGTGCAGAGAGGGGAATGGGAGGCTGTGACTTTCACCTGTTCACTTCTATGGGAGTGTGTTTGGGCATGCTCTGTGCAGAGAGGGGAATGGGGAGGCTGTGACTATCACCTGTTCACTTCTATGGGAGTGTGTTGTGGGCATGTATGCAGAGAGGGGAATGGGGAGGCTGTGACTTTTTCCTGTTCAACTTCTATGGGAGTGTGTTGTGGGCATGCTTGGCAGAGAGGGGAATGGGGAGGCTGTGACTTTCACCTGTTAACTTCTATGGGAGTGTGTTGTGGGCATGCTATGCAGAGAGGGGATGCTGGAGGCTGTGACTTTCACCTGTTCACTTCTATGGGAGTGTGTTGTGGGCATGCTCTGTGCAGAGAGGGGAATGGGGAGGCTGTGACTTTCACCTGTTCACTTCTATGGGAGTGTGTTGTGGGCATGCTCTGTGCAGAGAGGGGAATGGGGAGGCTGTGACTATCACCTATTCACTTCTATGGGAGTGTGTTGTGGGCATGCTATGCAGAGAGGGGATGCTGGAGGCTGTGACTTTCACCTGTTCACTTCTATGGGAGTGTGTTGTGGGCATGCTGTGTGCAGAGAGGGGAATGGGGAGGCTGTGACTTTCACCTGTTCACTTCTATGGGAGTGTGTTATGGGCATGCTCTGTGCAGAGAGGGGAATGGGGAGGCTGTGACTATCACCTGTTCACTTCTATGGGAGTGTGTTGTATGCATGCTCTGTGCAGAGAGGGGAATGGGGAGGCTGTGACTTTCACCTGTTCACTTCTATGGGAGTGTGTTGTGAGCATGCTCTGTGCAGAGAGGGGATGCTGGAGGCTGTGACTTTCACCTGTTCACTTCTATGGGAGTGTGTTGTGAGCATGCTCTGTGCAGAGAGGGGATGCTGGAGGCTGTGACTATCACCTGTTCACTTCTATGGGAGTGTGTTGTATGCATGCTCTGTGCAGAGAGGGGAATGGGGAGGCTGTGACTTTCACCTGTTCACTTCTATGGGAGTGTGTTGTGGGCATGCTCTGTGCAGAGAGGGGAATGGGGAGGCTGTGACTTTCACCTGTTCACTTCTATGGGAGTGTGTTGTGGGCATGCTCTGTACAGAGAGGGGAATGGGGAGGCTGTGACTTTCACCTGTTCACTTCTATGGGAGTGTGTTGTGGGCATGCTATGCAGAGAGGGGATACTTGAGGCTGTGGCTATTTTTAATGGTGGATCCAGTATGATCTACATATAGTTCTTCGCGGTGGTTCTGTCTGTGATAGAGGAGTGATTTCTGCAGGATCAGAAGTGTCCGGCTGACATGAGACTCTGTGGCCAAAGGTGAAAAGATTATTTTTTATATATTCAGCGATCATCAAATATTCCTGAGAAAAGTTGTTTAATGTCATTTTCTGATGTCCGGTCCCCTTGAATAAATCTGTTTCATTTTCACTGTCTGACGAGGGGAGAAATCTCTTATTTTCTTATTATTACTTTTTTTTATCACATCTGGATTTTTTCTATTTTTTTTTCCTATTTCGTATAATAAATGTGTCCTGATCCGCGGCTCCAACAGAGGCTCGACCACCGTCAGAAATTCACTTCACAGAATAGCGTCACACAATCTAAACACGATGATCATAAAACAAAAGCATCGGAATTACTGCATCCTGTGATGTTATCTCTCCTGCTGGAGTTTATTGGACACATCTCATTCTATATTCCTCAAAGCTGAAGACCTGAATTGTGCATTTACTGCAGTTTTCTAATCAACGACACTTACTGCACAAAACAAAAGTAACAGAAACAATAAGACTGAAAATAAATAATAAAAGGGAAACATGGAAGCCCTGAAACAATGCACATAACACAGGAACAATTAATAATAGGAAGAGAAGACGAGTAACAGAGCAAGAAGAGGAATAAAATAACAAGAACAATAATAATAATAATAAATACCGGTAATAAGAACTACAACAGTAATATTAATCTAGTCATAATGATAACAATAATAACAAGAATAATAAATACTACAACAATAATATTAATCTAGTCATAATAATAATACTAATATTACTACTACTAATAAAAATTTGATAATACAACTACTAATTCTGACAATAAAATTAAAATAATAACAATAAAAATATAAAAGTAATACTATAACATAATATATAACAGTAATTATAATTACACAATAGAAATATAATAATAATAATAACAATAATGACAAACTAAAAAATTATACTGATAATACTAATAATAAAATCTGAATACTAAAATAAATACAAATAATTCTGAACAAGTACCAGTGAATAGATACAATATATAATATAAGGATTGTAGTAAGTGTCACTATTGTTTATATTTAGTGTTGCGATGTTATTTTATCAGTGTATTGTTGTTTTTCTTTCTTTCTCTTGGAATGATACGATGTGACTCGCCCTCGGTTGTCTTTTTGGACACTGCGTCGTGTCTCTTCCCCCCACACCCCGGTGTCCGCGTCCCCCTGCGCCTTTCCGGAATCCAAATGTCGCCAGGTTCTCTGCGGATTTCAAGCCGCGCAGATACAGAAGGATTAAAGCTGAGACGATGGCTGGGGAGGGGCTCGTGTGACAGATTAATAAACACTTCTTCCTTGTTGCCCAAAGACAGTGCGATCGTCGGCGACTCCTTTGAACTATTTCGGTTTCATGTCTCTGATAATTACGGAGCAATGAGCCGCTCATTAGAGGCAAGAGAGTGATTAGCATTGTCCTGTATTTCTTAATGGATCCCAGATACACATATGATTTGGGAATATCAAAGCAATTCTGTGTTATTTAGAGCCGTCGGAATTAGGAAAACACACAGAAAACCTTTAGTTTGAATTACAAGTGTTAATATATGCAGAGGCAATGGATGGATCGCCTTTCTTCTCTCCTTGTATCTTAAATTTTTCATTACAAATTTCCAAGGCTTCAAAGTAACATCTCACAGTCAGTTCCTCTTTTTTCTCGTCTTGCATGACAAAGAACTGTCAGAAATCCTCGCCGTGTTTGCTAGTGTTTTCTTTCATTCTCTCATCTAAATGTCAAACAACTTAGCTTAAATAAAGGCAAGCATTCTTCATCTGCTGCGCCTCAAAAGAAAAACAACAGCACAGACGGCGGCTGAAAGGGCCCTAATTAATCTTTCTCATTGATTTTGTTTTAGTGCGATGTATTTTATGAAAAAAATATGAATCCAGAAGGCGCTCTCATTAAAATCATTAGCAGCTCGGTGTTAACTGAAAACAGCTTCGTCTTTGGTGTTCCTTGTGGCTTCCGACAACCATTTCCCGCATTTACCCTGGTGTTCACACCTGCCATCATAACCATCGGCGGGAGATCATGGTTGTCACCACGTCCTGGTGGCCATGTGACTGCAATGGAGTCAGAACATGCAGTCAATACAACTGGATAATGCCCACAACATGGGTAGAAAGCTGGGAGGGGGTAGAAGGCTCCACTGGGCACACCTGCCAAAAATAGAGGTCAAAGGCCCCCACAATGGGAAGAAAACTCAGCATGCCTGCCAAAAATAGAGGTCAAAGACCCCCACAATGGGAAGAAAACTCAGCATGCCTGCCAAAAATAGAGGTCAAAGACCCCCACAATGGGAAGAAAACTCAGCATGCCTGCCAAAAATAGAGGTCAAAGACCCCCACAATGGGAAGAAAACTCAGCATGCCTGCCAAAAATAGAGGTCAAAGGCCCCCACAATGGGAAGAAAACTCAGCATGCCTGCCAAAAATAGAGGTCAAAGACCCCACAATGGGAAGAAAACTCAGCATGCCTGCCAAAAATAGAGGTCAAAGACCCCCACAATGGGAAGAAAACTCAGCATGCCTGCCAAAAATAGAGGTCAAAGGCCCCCACAATGGGAAGAAAACTCAGCATGCCTGCCAAAAATAGAGGTCAAAGACCCCCACAATGGGAAGAAAACTCAGCATGCCTGCCAAAAATAGAGGTCAAAGACCCCCACAATGGGAAGAAAACTCAGCATGCCTGCCAAAAATAGAGGTCAAAGACCCCCACAATGGGAAGAAAACTCAGCATGCCTGCCAAAAATAGAGGTCAAAGGCCCCCACAATGGAAGAAAACTCAGCATGCCTGCCAAAAATAGAGGTCAAAGACCCCCACAATGGGAAGAAAACTCAGCATGCCTGCCAAAAATAGAGGTCAAAGACCCCCACAATGGGAAGAACACTCAGGGCACCAAGAAGACACCTACCAAAAACAGGGAGCAAAGACCATCCCATTGAGTAAAAAATTAGGGCACCAGAAGGCACCATGTGGCCCCTTACCTAAAACAGAAGTCAAACATCCCCACAATGGGGAGAAAACTAGTGTCACAGACCTTAATGTGGAGAATTCACGTCACCAAAGTGACCGATGCCAAAAATAGAAGTCAATGAACCCCACAATGGCAGTTCTTCTAATATTGGGCATAACGCAATATTTGCAGCCATGTGCCCTCATGCTGATGTCTTCTTAGTGGTAGAAGACTCCTCACTATCTTCACACCTCCATAATTACACCCCTGCCAGGATGCCTTTCACACCAGCCCATGAAATAGGATTAAGTCATTTCCATACAGCCCTAGATGGCAGAAGTCCATGCCTGCCAACAGACCCGAATTTCCCAGTTTTTGGGCCTGAACAGCAGGTGTCCTCATGTGGTTGGAGGTGTTCCTTGGATGGATACATGTATATAGTGGACATTGTGATACAGCTCTTCCACAGATTTCACGTCTCTGGTCCTCAGGGGAGGGACAAATGACCACAGCTCCAATCGGCAGCGCGGCCTTCTCTGCTGCGGGAGACACGCTGGAACGCCTCCTAGAGGCTTTCTATAATGGGACTTGTTACTGACACAATGTGACGATAGATCAGCGGTGGAGCCGGCGGCGGCCCCTGGCTGCTGGATTGGCCGCCTCCATGTTTTGGCGGTAACTTCTGTCATTCATTTATGTCACCTATATGAGCACCTATTTCATTCCTGTCATCGATAGTCGATATTTTTCCAGGCCCCTCCATATATCTCCTATAGGTTAGTGCAGACATACCGGGGGCCCTTAGACCCCACTAACAATGTCTGTTCTGTGTCTCTTCGCTCACATGTGCAGATATTCGGTTTTCGGATTGCTCAGACGTGCAGTTTTCCCCTCGTGTTGTGCAGAGATCTATGGAGAGATGATGATTACCGAGCATTGCTCCCGACATGACGGCTCCTGTCGCACCTTCTTCTTCTAGGACCGGGATATTTGCACTATGATCATTTCCTGGACCACAGAGAAATCCCCGCGTTCTGTACCGGAGCGACGGTAATTCTCATTTATTCCATTTACAGTGAACGTTCCACACATGGAGAAACCTGGGAGATGGCCCAGACGGAGAAGATAAAGAAGATGTTACACTCCACCATGAGAACATTGCGAGTGTTAATAGCTTGTAATTAGTAACCATTAAAGGAAACGTAAATAATTGCTATCAGTTACCAGGGTCTTTATGTTGTTACTGGCGGTTATAAATCCTCCATATTCCCGTCCGCCGCCTGCACGTTACTGAGAAACATTGAATTCTGCTTTCATTTATTTGTTATTAATTGTGACGGTGTCATTTCTTATCGATCTCCGCGGTCACATGACTGTCAGCGGTGACACATTGATACTCGGCACCGCATGGCGGATTATTAATAGCTGATGAGCGAGCAGGAGACGCCTTCATTAGGGAAAAATACAATTTACCATCTGATGAATATCCGGCCGATGTGATTGACACTTGTCTCCTCATTTTCTAATTGACCAATTACGTGTAATACGGAGCAGCTGCCGCCCGCGAGACGCCTCTCCGCACACGGCATCCAACATGAAACATCTCCGCACCGGGGATGTGTGACGCGAGGAACGCGGAAACTTACTCAGAAGTCACTTCACCAGAAGTGAGAAGATTTTATGTAACGTTTATTCTACGTTTTTTTTTTTATGTTTTTTAAAAAAAAAAAAAAACACTGATTTTTTTTTTATTCCAAGTGATTGTTTTTCATTATCGCCTCTATATCTGGAAAAAATAATGTTGAATCTTCACTAATATTCTGGGGTGGACAGCGACTGTCCACCGGTCAGCGGAGACTGCTGGGATTGGGTCATATTTCAGGAAATTCAGTATTTTGTCATCAGATTCACAAATTTGTGCTGTTCTGTGTTTCGGGTGAAGGAGCAGCAGGGACGGAAAAGCTGCTGATTGGCGCAGACAGAATCTACAGCAGATCGCAGAAGACCATGCCTCAAATTGTTCTGCATGACGTTCACTAGTGACTTGGAATTTCTGGAACACAGCGCATCAATGATGCAGATTTTCACTGTGGATTTAATTTTTTTCAAATGTGAAGGGTCAAATCTGCAAATTTACAGCTCATGTATGAAGCATATATTGTGGCACATGGAGACCCGGTGCATGAAAAGCTGTCCCTGTATACCACAGCCGTCACCCCATGGCACAGGATTTTGTGGAAAGATTGTGGTAAATGATACTATCTCTATTTCTTCTCTGTATGGAATACGTATATAGACGATATAGTTGCATCTGAGGGAGCCCAAGCCACGTTGTGTCACCTCAGCCGGGAGCCCAAGCCACGTTGTGTCACCTCAGCCGGGAGCCCAAGCCACGTTGTGTCACCTCAGCCGGGAGCCCAAGCCAAGTTGTGTCACCTCAGCCGGGAGCCCAAGCCACGTTGTGTCACCTCAGCCGGGAGCCCAAGCCAAGTTGTGTCACCTCAGCCGGGAGCCCAAGCCAAGTTGTGTCACCTCAGCCGGGAACCCAAGCCAAGTTGTGTCACCTTAGCCGGGAACCCAAGCCAAGTTGTGTCACCTCAGCCGGGAGCCCAAGCCAAGTTGTGTCACCTCAGCCGGGAGCCCAAGCCAAGTTGTGTCACCTCAGCCGGGAGCCCAAGCCAAGTTGTGTCACCTCAGCCGGGAGCCCAAGCCAAGTTGTGTCACCTCAGCCGGGAGCCCAAGAAAAGTTGTGTCACCTCAGCCGGGAGCCCAAGCCAAGTTGTGTCACCTCAGCCGGGAGCCCAAGAAAAATTGTGTCACCTCTGCCGGGAGCCCAAGCCAAGTTGTGTCACCTTTGCCGGGAGCCCAAGCCAAGTTGTGTCACCGATGCAAGACTCATTTCTGGAACATATTTCTAGTCCTAAATCCAATACACTGAGAGTCTGACTACCCACCTGAAGCAGTTACCTGGTCCAATATGTTGTCAGCCAGATCACCTGTCTAAAGCCAGGGACAGACATGCTGCCAAGTTGTGTCACCCCCATACACAGTTGTCAAACCATGTGAAAGTCCTTGTTATCATCTTGGAGCCACTACATACCATCAGATCCCACAAAGTCCAACCAGATACTACCACCAGATACTATTAAATGCCACCAAAAACTACCAGATACAGTAAAAATACCACCTTATACTACCAGACACCACTAGATCCCTCCAGACACTGCAAGATCCCTTCAGACTCCACTTGGTCCCTGCAGACACCACACCTGGCTGGTGAGCTCTTTTGCTCCCCTGTTATCCTCAGCACACATCCCCATTGGCGTTTATATCCTCAACTCTTCAGTCCTACGTTTTGTTTTAATCTTTCCCCATCCTGCAGCTTCAGGCCCCTCAATTATAACCATTTTTTCACTATATCCCCAATCTTGGCTTCCAGTCCCAGTACTTGTCAATCTGCAAGTGCCCAACCTTAATCCGCTGTCTCCCTCTGTTCTAGTCCACATCTAGTTACTACGGTAACCCGGAAAGCACCTCTGATGTCATCATCCAAAGCCTTATAGGGCTGCCTCGAGCACTGGTGCCGCCTTAATATTCGGGTCGGATAGCACTCTGCTACCACTTTATTCTGCACAAAGGCTGATAGTTTAATCAGCTGCTCCAGACTGCTATCCTGCTACCAACTACTTTTATCAAGCTCAGTCCTGCTAAACCAGGTGGTCACCATGACTCGCTCCACAATTGTGGATACCAGGGCTATGGGGTACTCGGAGCCGAGCCCATGGAAATCTATGGGAGTTGTCACTGGTAGCGGTGGCTCGGTCCGTGGCCCTGGCAGTCAAGCATTGGGGGAATATTTACAGGGGATTATTAGGTATAGGTAGTTCGTTACGCCACCTGCGGTTTCTGGTAAATTGTACCAGCGCTGCTCTAAGGACTTTCACAGGGGATGTTATGGGGCAGCTTGGTAGTAAGTCTCCCACAGGTGAGACGGGTCCCTGGAAGTCTATGGTGAAGGTGATGCAGGGTGTAGTAAGAATTCAGTCAAACACAATGCAGCTTCTTTTCATACCTTTTACTGATGGTGGTTCAAGCAGATCCCGGGGAGCTGGTCGGGGTGGAGAGTGCACATTTGGGTAACAGCTGAGCAGGTTAGAGGCCTCCTTTACTTCAATATGTAGGTGAGTCCAACTTGCCTGAAGCGAAGTTAACTCTGAATCTCCAGCTTTCTCAATAGCTGTACTGCCCGGCCAACATTGTGGTGGAGCCTTCTAGGTGATGAAACTAAGTCCTTACTTTTGTCTGCGCTTGACTCAAAGTCCCTGTTCCACCTGACTCCGGTTACGTATTGACACTTAGGGCTGCTCTCTGCGACCTGTAGTCCAGATGCCTCCGGTTTTCTTGTTACTATGCTTGAAACAATAGCAACGCTTCGGACCCCGGTGTCCGGCAATTTAGTGCAGGTAATCCAATACCTGTAGCACTGCTCTGTCTTCTCCACTGCGCCCTTCGCCCTGCTTCCCGCTCTTAACATAAACACTTGTAACTTTCAATGGCGAGGTCAGCTTTCTCTAGGGCTCGCTGAGTAGCCCTCAGTATCCTCTAAGTCCCACTTGGACTGGCACTGAGCTGATCCGTCCGAAGACAGGAACCAGATTCCACTACTCTCCCTCCTAGGTTGGCTGACTGACTAACCACTCCAGATACGTGTCACTCCCCTTTTTGTCTCAGAAGGGTGTGTCTGAAAGTGTGAGTGACAGTGAATGAATATCAAGCGTTGCTGTTACCTTCCTGTGCACTCTCCTGGATTTTTATGTGTGTACCTGCGTAGCTGGGCCACACATCCCCCCTTGGTAAAACACAGCACTCCCGGGCTGTAAAAGACAAAAAGAACATTTTGTTTTGCATTAACATAACATTTTAACTCTTCCCATCCGGGAGGTGAGGATTTCTTAAACGTTACATTTTGTACAATGGAAAAATACAAAAGTATCAAAATATCAAACATTCTCATAAATATTCACAATATCAGACAATATTCTTGTGGAGGACCCGCACCAAAAACCTCCCACGTGGGTCCTGGGTGGGCTGCAGGACTTCTGACTGCAGACCTCACTCTAGGCCCACCATACGGGTTTTTCTTCAGAGGTAGATAGTAGTAGTGGTTTCATGTAAAACCAAGATAATGCACCGAAGCGCAACTATGTACAAGATAAGTTCTTGGGCCGGCACAGTCCTCAGCCTCTCAGTCCATGGCATGGTTATAGACACATTTATAAACTCAATTTTTCAAGTTTTCACATATACTTTAACTGAATTTACCCAACCGGGGTAGTCTATGCAACTATGCAATCTACATCTTTATTCTTTAACTTTTCAAATTCTCTAACTCTCACTTTACCCAGCCGGGTATTCTATTTTAAATATGTAAAACATCAGTAATAAAGTGCAAAAATGGCAATTATTTCCTCAGAACTTTTTTTACAATTTCTATTATGCGGCAAACCCCTGTCTGGGTCCTACCGGTCTTCACTTTTACAAACTTTCCATTACGTCTTCCACTCCTGGGGCTGGAACGACGCGATGCTCTTTGGATCCCATAACAAATAAGTCATGGCCCGATATCCGCGTTTGCGTGGCCACAGTCCTTGTGCGAACCATCTGGGACGCATCGGGTGTCTCAGGCAAATATTGGCTTCTCATCAAAGATGCAGGCTTAGGCTGCGATTTAACTGTGGTCGCATCATCCGGTTGCGATCCAGAATGAGTCGCAGGTTGCGTTGCGGGACACTTTGCTGATTGCGATGCCGAATAGGTCGCTGATTGCGAAGCAGGGGGCGATGCTGGGGCACGGCCTGGTGCGGTGGGAGCTCTGAACTGGGACGCTTCGGTACCGGCGTCGGGGACGGGGTCGCTAACGATGGAGACGTTCAGGGCATACCACCCTTTTAAACCCCAATGACGGGTGTAGCTCACAATGTCCCCATTAATCAGGTCCCTCCCAGGATGACCGATGGGCAGGTGGGATTCTACGTCCCTGCGGCTTACAAAGACCCCTGCAAAGAGGCCCGGCTCACGGATGAAGCCCCAGCCCTTGCGGAGCTGGAACTCGGTGACGCACCCCTGCCGCCGCTGTTCCCGTAGGGTACCTTTATCCCGGCGGACGGTCTCCTTGTCAGCTATGAATTCCTCATGTTGTTTCTGTCGGGACCGCTGGATTTCTCTTTCTCTCTCCTGCTTTTGGCGTTGCTGCTCCTCTTCACGACGGCGCCACTCACTTTCCCACTGTACGGCATAGGTGACGTCATCTAATCGCTCCATCTCGTCCCAGTCGACTTCCGGCAACGATGGCTGGGACCCCTCCGGTGACCTTACCGGGGAGCGGTGCTCTGCGGCGGCCTCCTGGCCTGACTGGCACTCCGGTCCGGGCAATACCTCCTCAGCCTCCTTCTCCTCCACCTCCGCATCGGTGGGATCAGGTACAGCACTTTCGGCGGTAACCTCCGGTCGTCCCTCAGCCTTCTCCAGCAGCGATTTCAGGAATTCAGGAGACGGCCCTTGGCTTGTAGGAGAGAACATTGCGTCCCACAGCAGCCGCTGTGTTTGGGCACGCCAATGTTTCTCCGTCTCCTTTAGATCAGCACGACTCTGGAGCTTCCTTTTTAGCTCCTCATTCTCCTTCCGCAGCTCCATCATGGCGGGGTCGGTGTCCCTATCTGGGGACAGCTCCGGCACAGGTAGAAAATCTTCCGGTCCTTGGCACAGATTCTCCTGTCCTTCCGCCATCTCGTCCCAGGCCAGACTGTAGTTTCCATCTGGAACAATCTGGTCTCTTCCGTGGAGGCGGGCTTTGCGTCTCCTCCTCTTCGCATAGAGGATGAAGAGGAGGCGGATTTCCTTAGCAGTGGGGCAGGACCGCACATTGTAGTAACATTTGGAGAGGGCGGCCATAACTCTCGCGCCACAGGGGGGTACACGCCCACGAATGTACGCCCACCTTCTTCACCAGCGCCTCAGGGCGCCAATATGGCGGCAAAATGGCGGTATATGGCGCCAAAAGTGACACACAGTCTTTTTCACCAAACAGTTCATATAGGCACACAGGACTCACAATTGCAAGCTTTCGGATCCTGTTCGTGACGCCAAGTTTAGTTGACTCGCTCCACAATTGTGGATACCAGGGCTATGGGGTACTCGGAGCCGAGCCCATGGAAATCTATGGGAGTTGTCACTGGTAGCGGTGGCTCGGTCCGTGGCCCTGGCAGTCAAGCGTTGGGGGAATATTTACAGGGGATTATTAGGTATAGGTAGTTCGTGACGCCACCTGCGGTTTCTGGTAAATTGTACCAGCGCTGCTCTAAGGACTTTCACAGGGGATGTTATGGGGCAGCTTGGTAGTAAGTCTCCCACAGGTGAGACGGGTCCCTGGAAGTCTATGGTGAAGGTGATGCAGGGTGTAGTAAGAATTCAGTCAAACACAATGCAGCTTCTTTTCATACCTTTTACTGATGGTGGTTCAAGCAGATCCCGGGGAGCTGGTCGGGGTGGAGAGTGCACATTTGGGTAACAGCTGAGCAGGTTAGAGGCCTCCTTTACTTCAATATGTAGGTGAGTCCAACTTGCCTGAAGCGAAGTTAACTCTGAATCTCCAGCTTTCTCAATAGCTGTACTGCCCGGCCAACATTGTGGTGGAGCCTTCTAGGTGATGAAACTAAGTCCTTACTTTTGTCTGCGCTTGACTCAAAGTCCCTGTTCCACCTGACTCTGGTTACGTATTGACACTTAGGGCTGCTCTCTGCGACCTGTAGTCCAGATGCCTCCGGTTTTCTTGTTACTATGCTTGAAACAATAGCAACGCTTCGGACCCCGGTGTCCGGCAATTTAGTGCAGGTAATCCAATACCTGTAGCACTGCTCTGTCTTCTCCACTGCGCCCTTCGCCCTGCTTCCCGCTCTTAACATAAACACTTGTAACTTTCAATGGCGAGGTCAGCTTTCTCTAGGGCTCGCTGAGTAGCCCTCAGTATCCTCTAAGTCCCACTTGGACTGGCACTGAGCTGATCCGTCCGAAGACAGGAACCAGATTCCACTACTCTCCCTCCTAGGTTGGCTGACTGACTAACCACTCCAGATACGTGTCACTTCCCCCTATATCTCAGATGGGTGTGTCTGAAAGTGTGAGTGACAGTGAATGAATATCAAGCGTTGCTGTTACCTTCCTGTGCACTCTCCTGGATTTTTATGTGTGTACCTGCGTAGCTGGGCCACACAACCACACCTTCACCTCTGCTGAGTCAAGTGAACTGTTTACTAACTCGTCTCTGCTATTCTTGGTGCTGCCACATCCTCAACCATTCTTTTTTTTTTTTGCTACCGCACTGTTGTAGCAGTATTCCAGATTGAATACACATCTCTGCTGTTCTTGTGCTGTCCACACACATTTGACTCTGCTGCATTTAGTGCTCCCGGCTCCACTGATCCACATACTATTCTTCATATACAGCTCTGTTGGTTCTCACTTCTCCACATGAAGTCGGACAGATTTGGCTCCTCTACGACATGGCCTCAGGACAACACTGATCCATGATTTCCTCTGAGCCTTGGGTCCCTTGCAGCCTCTTCCAGTAAAGCTTCCACTTTGTATCAGCCTGTCGGCCCCCTTTCTGCATACGTATGGCGCTCATGCGACCACGACGTTCCATCCATGCTTATTGTATCACTCTACACTTGCCTAGTTCCAATCTCCTATGGAGAAGTCCTCATGGGACTGGTGATACATTCCTCCTGTTAGGACAGTTTTCTGATCTTCAGATCAGATTGTGCCGGTTCCATTTGCCAAATTGCCTATTGACCCAGTCCCATATTGTATATAGCGGGGTGTCAGTTGTCAGAGAGACGGACGACTGTATTTTATTGGAGCGGCTTAATTATGATTACAAAGTAACCCCACGTGAATCCCACCGCACTTATCATCAAATAATCACTTAAGTCCCAGAAAGCAGAGCCCCCCTGTCCTGCACGCTACATGTCAAGTGGCGGAGTAATTACCAGACATCAAGTCAAATATCACATTAATTATCTGTTTTAATTGTTTTTGAGACTCTCTAAAGTGAAACAAGTTGACAGAGGGTTCAATCCGCTCAGAATCTGAAGGGAAATGTTGCTTTTTCCAGCTGGGATATTTCTATTTCCCTGGTTACACCTGCCAGTCCACCCTCCGGCGCACGCATTAGGTGCAAATCTACGTGTCCATTTTTGGAGCGAAATTAATGCAAATAGGTTTCCAATTATGAATCTGTGTTAATTTGATGTACAGGAGCTTTATGTGCTGGAAAATGCTAACCTGCTCCTGTGAATGCCGCTGTGATCACAACATAATATATCTGATTATTCCTAAAACCGCGGCAGGGCTAATTACAAAGAACAAGATTCCTCCGAGCCATAGAAGTGTCGGCGCGGTAATCTCCCATCAGGGCAATATTAGAAGGCGATATCTTGTTTCTGCATGCAAAGAGTTAACTATCTTGGTGGAGGGGATGGGTTTGGTAGTGGTCCTCTGGTGTCACAGCCCAGACACCTCTCCTGGTTCCTATCCATGTGACCCATGGTGTCCTTGCACGGTGACATCTCCATTAATAAGATTTTCTCTGCACAGTCTCTTCCCGCTATTGCCGGCAGACTGAAGATTTCAGTCTTTCTTCAATAGCAGAATTTTTTTTACAGTTTCAAATAATTTTTTTTTTTTTGTACTGTAAGCTAAAGACATATTATTTAAAAAAAAAGAATTGTGACCATGTTCAAATATAATGTTTACACACACAAAACAAATATAAGTGTGTGGTATATATATAGCAAGCCCGAGACTTAGTAATGAACAGGTGTCAGCCAGATGCCCTCATTAATGAAATGGCACATAAAGAGTTAAATAAAGACACACACACACACACACACACACACACACACACACACACACACACACACACACACACACACACACACAATCTGGGTGAAACGCAATATGTTTATTTTTCAAAATATTTAAAAAAAAAAAATTGGGTGGGCTCCCTCGTAATTTTCATAACCAGCAGAGGGAAAGCCAACAGCTGAGGGCTGATGTTAATATTCTTGGACTAAGCCAAAAGCCATAAAGGTTCCCAGGCTATTAATATCAGCTCACAGCTGTTTGCTTAGCCTTTACTGGCTAGTTTACAGGGGAACCCCAGAAAAAAATTGACATGGGATCCCTCTATAAAATCAAACCAGTGAAGGCTAGGCAGACAGCTGCGGGCCATTAACAGCTTGGGAAGGAGCCATGGATGTTGGCAACCCCCCAGGGTAAAAACATAAGCTCTCACCGCCCCAGAAATGGCGCAGCTTATAAATGTGCCAATTCTGGCACTTAGCCTTGCCCTGTTGCGGTGGCAAGTGAAGTAATATTTGTGGGGTTGATGTCACCTTTGTATGGTCAGGTAACATCAAGCCCACGGCTTAGTAATGGAGAGGCGTCTATAAGACACCTATCCTTTACTAATCCTATAGTTATATGGTAAATAAAGACACTGCCAGAATAAAGCCCTTTATTTGAAATAATCACACAGACTCCTTTATTGAATCTTAATTTACCATACTTACTGAACATCTCATCCCCGACTCCCTCGTCTCCTGCAACAAAAATAAAATAATAAACCTACATACAATACTCCCTGTCCGACGTAATCCATTGAACACCGAGTGTCCCACAGTGATCTCACGTATAGAACAGTCACATCAGGAGATGTGACCGCTCTAGCCGGCCTCCGGCGATACACTGATAGGAGGTGTCATCGCTGCGCTGCCGTGAGAGTTCACCGGAGTTCATCAGCTCCGATTCTTTCTCTTACGGCACTACTGCTGTGTGAGAACTTTCCCACGCAGTGATGCTGTAAGTGAGAGTACCGGGGCTGATGAATTCTGGTGAACTCTCATGGCGGCACAGCGATACACTGCGGGAGGATTACCTCCTGTCAGTGTATCGCGAGCAGTCACATCTCTTGATGTGACTGTTCTACACGTGAGATCACTGTCGGACACTTGGATTACCTGGACTACGGCAGACAGGAAGTATATGTTGGTTCATTTTACATTATTTCTAGAAGACTGAAGATGGCAGGTTCCCTGAGTTTTTCCAGCAAGATGGTGCACCACCACATTATGGGTGTCAGGTCCGAGCATTCCTACATAAACAGTTTCCTGGAAAGTGGATTGGTCGTCATGGGCCAGTTGAATGGCCATCAAAGTCTCCCGATCTGACCTCATTAGACTTTTATCTTTGGGGTCATCTGAAGGCAATTGTCTATGCTGTGAAGATACGAGATGTGCAGCATCTGAAACAACGGATACTGGAAGCCTGTGCTAGCATTTCTTCTGCGGTGTTGCTATCAGGGTGTCAGGAGTGGGAGAAGAGGGTTGCATTGACAATCCAACACAATGGGCAGCACTTTGAACATATTTTATAAGTGGTCATAAACTTGTAAATAACTCATGAAAGAATAAAGTTACGTTAAAACCAAGCACACCACTATTTTTCTTGTGAAATTTTCAATAAGTTTGATGTCACATGACACTCTTCCCATTGAAAAAAATAAAATTGGATCCAAAATGGCTGACTTCAAAATGGCTGCCATGGTCACCACTCATCTTGAAAAGTTTTTTCCCTCCCAACTACTAATGTGCCACAACCAGGAAGTTGATATCACCAACCATTCCCATTTTACTTAGGTGTATCCATATAAATGCCCCACCCTGTATAGGAAAGATGTGTATCTTCGTACCGTGTTAGCCAGAAAAAAGAATGGATTTACCTGTGGCCAAACACTTTTGTATGCCCGGTCATAGCATGACAGATATGGAATTACTTGTATTAAAATCTAACTTCAAATCTGAGAAGGATAGAAAAGTCTGGGAATATAAACTTATGATGACCTTTGACACTCTTAGTGCTGGATGAATATATCCCAGAGTTTTATGTCGTTCTACAACAATTAAGGAATCTGCTTCCCTGACCTTTTAGGGTCATCACAACACAATACCAGACCCAATCAGAGGGTAATAAAACCTTCACTCCTTATCTATGAACTAGTCATATTTATGTTAATCCCTCTGCCATGACAGTTCTGCTTCATGTCACTTGTCCTACCTATTGCATTTTTTCTGTGCTATTTTGTGTATAAATATGTGATTCTTCAGATGTTGTATTAGTCTTTGCCTGATGAAGAGACCGGAGTAGTCTCGAAAGCTTGCAATTTGTTACCATCTTTTCAGTTAGCCATTAAAAGGTATCAACCACTGAGGACTCTCAAGTCTAAATATTTTTCCACCCTGTATAATGAGGAGTGATAACTTGTATCACAGGATCTATATGAGTCGCCCTCCAGAGCAATGGGAACTCGGATCTGAGCCTATAGACTACAATGGGGGGATGTCACGGCGACACAGCTCAGTCCGTAGCTCTGGTGCTCATCCTTTAATGTGGGATATTTACAGGTGAATGGAATATTGGAATGGGGATTCGTGACGCCACCTGTGGTGCCTGGTCAGGGTGACCAGCGCTGCTATGCGGATCCGCTGAAGGGTTGGTATTGGGCAGCAAGGTGTTAAGCCTTCCACAGGTAAGGCTGGGTCCTTCAGGGTAGATAGAATGTAAGGGTACAGAGCGGAGGAGGATCCGACGGTAGGAATAATAAGATGGACACACACACATAAGTCTCTTTCTGTACCTTTACTGAAGATGTTGCAGGCACTCCCCGGAGCACTGTAGGGTGAAGGGTGCACATCCAGATTCCTCCACTGAGTAGGTGTGCGGCCTCCTGTTCCTTGTCTTTCTTATGATAAAGTCCTGGCCCGCTTGTAGCTGAGCCTAACTTGGTCTAAGTCTTGCACCTGGCTGACCTTGTGATTGGGCCTTCTCTGGAAGTACACAGTCTCCACTTGCAGGTACCTGCTTGGTGGACTCCGTCCTCCTGGCCCAGTTACGTATCAGCACTTAAGGGCTCCTGCGACTTGTAGTCCCGCAGGAACTCCGGTATCTCCTACTGGTCGTGAAGATTCCAGTAAGCTCGGACCCGGTGTCCGGTTGTAATGATGGAGATGAGCTGTTTAGGCCCCTCTATCCCTCACTTGCTCCACTCGCCTTTCGTCCTACTCGGGCCCTCACACAATCCCACACTGGCAGTTGGTGGGCTGCCTCTTCACCGCTCTCTAAGCGTCGGCACGCTTTCTCACTGAGCTGCACTCACTTGACTCAGCTCTGACTAGGCTGGAATGGTTTCCGTTCCACTTTTACTAGCCTCCACTCATTTGAACTAAGCTTCAAGCTGCAGACTTCAGCACTCTCTGAGGAGACTAAACTTTCTACTCTGCTCCGTGTGCCAGAGTCAGACTGCACACACTCTGCTCTGCTCTGGCTTGTTCTTTCCTGTGTTCACTCTCCTTTTATATGACTAAACAGCTCCCTCTGGTGGTCTTAGGATGGGCGAAGATGTGTGAATGTATATAATGACCTCTAGTGGTGTCTTCCTTCAGTGCACCCTTCTGGAAGATGTGAATCCAGTTACAGCTGGGCGCCACATATATACATAAGTATACAGCACAGGGATGGAGCCTGTACCCAGGTACCACATATATAGTGAGGAGAATAACCTGGATACACAGGATCTGTATACAGCACAGGGATGGAGCCTGTACCCAGATACCACATATATAGTGAGGAGAATAACCTGGATACACAGGATCTGTATACAGCACAGGGATGGAGCCTGTACACAGATACCACATATATAGTGAGGAAAATAACCTGGATACACAGGATCTGTATACAGCACAGTTATGGAGCCTGTACACCGATACCACATATATAGTGATATATAACATAACTCCTTCCCCACATATGAGGCCAGAATCAGAGCTATTTATATGAAAATATTTTATTAATAAATAACAATAATAATAAAAATTACTGCAGAGTATCACAGAAAACAGGTCATGAGGAAAGGACAATTTTTCCCCCACCATGTAACACACTAAACCACATCATGTACAAAATGAAGTAAAAGGACCTTGTATTGAAGATCCAGTGCACGTGCATACCGTAAGGCGCATAAATTGCAACTATAATCAATTTGTTCAATAACAATGGGATAGTGCAAATGAATAAAGTCAAGTGGTTAAATTGTACCGGTTTTTAACTTACATGTGGGAGAAAGTCCTGACCGCAGCCTGCCGCCCCAACGCGCGTTTCGCCGTTTCTTCGTCAGGAGGCGTGGCTAAGGTCAGGTCTATGCCCATTAAATAGTGCCAAAAACAGGTGAAAATTATAACAAATGCCGAAATGGCGTGTGCTTTACTTCCGGGTGTATAATATGACATGGATAATAGCAGCCAATCAAATTCTAGGCGCATATTTTACGTCACCACCACAAGGGGGATAAGCCATGTTTGAACCAATGGTGATAAAGGTTCGATGTTAACCAGGGTTGATTCAGGGCGCTTATCCATAACCAATCGGAAGCAAGGTTACATCCCTAATGGGCAGTTGTGTTGCGCATGCGCAGGTTACGTCACACCATGTGGGGGACTTCCTTCAGCGCCCGTGGGGCGTATATCTTCCCTCCGCTGCTAGGCAGCAGGGAACGATGACGCTACCGATGGACGGATCGGGAAATCCCTGGTGCGTGGCAACCCGCGCATGCGCTCAGCCGCAAAGGGAGAACCAGTGATAATATTAATAAAAAAGTATATATAAGTGCTATATTATATAGTGGTAGAAATGGAGGAAATATATAAACTGGTATTGATTACAAGTGAAAAAATATGTGCTGCAACATATAATGCTTAAGAAGAAAATATTAACCAATATATACTAATCTAATTTAAACCTGTTAGACCTGTTTTCTGTGATACTCTGCAGTAATTTTTATTATTATTGTTATTTATTAATAAAATATTTTCATATAAATAGCTCTGATTCTGGCCTCATATGTGGGGAAGGAGTTATGTTATATATCGTTTTATGAGCTTGATCAATCTATTTAATTCCAATTGGGATTTTCCTAGTATTCACATATATAGTGAGAATAACCTGGATACACAGGATCTGTATACAGCACAGGGATGGAGCCTGTACCCAGATACCACATATATAGTGAGGAGAATAACCTGGATACACAGGATCTGTATACAGCACAGGGATGCAGCCTGTACACAGATACCACACATATATAGTGAGGAGAATAACCTGGATACACAGGATCTGTATACAGCACAGGGATAGAGCCTGTACACCGATACCACATATATAGTGAGAATAACCTGGATACACAGGATATGTATACAGCACAGGGATGGAGCCTGTACACCGATACCACATATATAGTAAGAATAACCTGGATACACAGGATCTGTATACAGCACAGGGATGGAGCCTGTAGACAGATACCACATATATAGTGAGGAGAATAACTTGGATACACAGGATCTGTATACAGCACAAGGATGGAGCCTGTACCCAGATACCACATATATAGTGAGAATAACCTGGATACACAGGATCTGTATACAGCACAGGGATGGAACCTGTACCCAGATACCACACATATATAGTGAGGAGAATAACCTGGATACACAGGATCTGTATACAGCCCCAGGGATAGAGCCTGTACACCGATACCACATATATAGTGAGAATAACCGGGGATACACAGGATCTGTATACAGCACAGGGATGCAGCCTGTACACAGTTTCCCACACATATATAGTGAGGAGAATAATCTGGATAAAAGGATCTGTATACAGCACAGGGATAGAGCTGTACACCGATACCACATATATAGTGAGAATAACTGGATACACAGGATAGATACAGCACAGGGATGGAGCCTGTACACCGATACCACATTATAGTAAGAATAACCTGGATAACAGGATCTGTATCAGCACAGGGATGGAGCCTGTAGACAGATCCCACATATATAGTGAGGAGAATAACTTGGATACACAGGATCTGTATACAGCACAAGGATGGAGCCTGTACCCGAACCACATATATAGTGAGAATAACTGGATACACAGGATCTGTTACAGCACAGGATGTAGCCTGTACCCAGTACACATATATAGTGAGAATAACCTGGATACAAGGATCTGTATACAGCACAGGGATGGAACTGTACACCGATACCACATATATAGTGAGGAGATAAACCTGGATAACAAGGATCTGTTAACGAAGGGATGGAGCCTGTACACCAATACCACATATATAGTGAGGAGAATAACTGGATACACAGGATCTGTATACAGCACAGGGATGGAGCCTGTACACCCGTACCACAATATATAGTGAGAATAACCTGGATACACAGGATCTGTATACAGCACAGGGATGGAGCCTGTACACAGATCCCACATATATAGTGAGATAACCTGGATACAAGGATCTGTATACGCACAGGGATGGAGCCTGTACCCAGACACCAATATATAGTGAGAATAACCCTGGATACACAGGATCTGTATACAGCACAGGGATGGAGCCTGTACCAGATACCACATATATAGTGAGGAGAATAACATGGATACACAGGATCTGTATACAGCAAGGGATGGAGCCTGTCCCCAGATCCACATATATAGTGAGGAGAATAACCTGGATACACAGGATCTGTATACAGCACAGGGATGGAGCCTGTACACAGATACCAACATATATAGTGAGGAGAATAACTGGATACAAGGATCTGTATACAGCACAGGGATAGAGCCTGTACACCGATACCACATATATAGTGAGGAGAATAACCTGGATACACAGGATCTGTAACAGCACAGGATGGAGCTGTACACCGATACCACATATATAGTAAGAATAACCTGGATACCACAGGATCTGTTACAGCACAGGGATGGAGCCTGTATACAGATACCAAATATATAGTGAGGAGAATAACCTGGATACACAGGATCTGTATACAGCACAGGGACGGAGCCTGTACCCAGTACCAATATATATTTGAGGAGAATAACTTGGATACACCGGATCTGTATACAGCACAGGGATGGGCCTGTAAAGATACCACATATATAGTGAGAATAACTTGGATACACAGGTCTGTATACAGCACAGGGATGGAGCCTGTACACCGATACCACATATATAGTGAGGAGAATAACCTGAATACACAGGATCTGTATACAGCACAGGGATGGAGCTTGTACACAGATACCACTTATATAGTGAGAATAACCTGGATACACAGGATCTGTATACAGACAGGGATGGAGCCTGTACCCAGACACCCATATATAGTGAGGAGATAACCTGGATACACAGGATCTGTATACAGCACAGGGATGGAGCCTGTCCCCAGACACCACATATATAGTGAGAATAACGGATACACAGGATCTGTATACAGCACAGGGTGGAGCTTGTACACAGATACACATATATAGTGAGAATAACTGGATACACAGGATCTGTATACAGCACAGGGATGGAGCCTGTACCAGACACCATATATAGTGAGGAGAATACTGGATAACAGGATCTGTATACAGCACAGGGATGGAGCCTGTACCGACACCACATATATAGTGGAATAACCCTGGATACACAGGATCTGTATACAGCACAGGGATGGAGCCTGTACCCAGAACCACACTATATGTGAGGAGAATAACCTGGATACACAGGATCTGTATACAGCACAGGATGGAGCCTGTACACAGATACCACATATTAGTGAGAGTAACCTGGATACCCAGGATGTAGCAGAGATGAGGTCACAACAGGTCACCAGACTCCATAACTGGGAAGGGGGATAATCAGCCACAGCAGGGCCAGTATACATGCATGACATGAAGTGCAGCCTCTCTTTCATACAACCCTCCCCGATGCTCCCCTCTCACTAGTGTCTATAGTACATGTGGCTTCCCGCGCCACCATAGAGAGCATAGTGATGGCAGACACTGTATGTGGTCCATGCTCTGTTCCACTATTACACAGTAATGGTAGATATCTGCTCAAGCTCTTTTTCCCCTATATAATACAGTCACCAGCACCCGACTCATGAAGACTTGTATAAAACAGCGTAATGTGCGATATATCAGCATGTCTGCAGGGAGGTCACAAGGAGCTGCCTCTGCAGTGAGTGAGGTAAGTTGTAGCAGACACATGCGGGAACATGGCGGCTACATGAATTCTGAGGTAATATTGATCCAATATATGATGTAGGAGTGATACTACATAGTACATGATGTCTGAGGTGAATGTGTCCTATCATCTGTAATGTGAGGTGATGACCCCAGTATTATACTCCCTGACACTGCAGACATGAGGGAACATGGAGGCTACATGAATCTGAGGTAATATTGATCCAATTATGATGTAGGAGCTGATACTACACTAGTACTGATGTCTGGGTGGAATGTGCTCCTATCATCTGTAATGTGAGGTGATGACCCCAGTATTATACTCCCTGACACTGCAGAACATGAGGGAACATGGCAGCTACATGAATTCTGAGGTAATATTGATCCATATATGATGTAGGAGTGATATACACTAGTACATGATGTCTGAGGTGAATGTGCTCCTATCATCTGAAATGTGAGGTGATGCCCCCAGTATTTACCCCCTGACATGCGACCTGGGGGAAAACATGGGGTCTGAATTCTGGGGTTTATTGATCCCTTATGAAGGGGGGCTGTTCCCTGTAACGAGTTGAGTGAATGTGCCCTTCATTGTAATGGAGGTATGCCCCGTATTTACTCCTGACAGTGCGAAAATGAGGGAAAGGGGCGGTCATAAATTTGAGGTAATATTGTCCCTATTGTGTAGGATGATACTACATAGAACGATGTCGAGGTGAATGTGCCCCATCATCTGAAATGTGGGGTGATGCCCCCAGTTTATACCCCCTGCCCCTGCAGCCATGGGGAACATGGCGGCTACTAAATTCTGGGGTAATATTGATCCAATTGTGTGGGAGTGATACTCCCTAGTACACGATGTTGAGGGGAAAGTGCTCCTTCACTGTAATTGAGGGATGACCCCCGTTTTAACCCTGAACTGCAGAACATGGGGAATGGGGGTACATGTTTGAGGTATTATTTGCCCCATAATATGTAGGAGCTGATATCATAGTACACGGTCTGAGGTGAATGGCCCCTATCACTGTTTTTTGGGGGGTGATGACCCCAGTATTTACCCCCTGACACGCAGACCATGAGGAAAATGGAGGGTTCTGAATTTGAGGAAATATGATCCAATATAGAGTAGGGCGGGTACTACACAGTCAGATTTTGAGGTGAATGGCCCTATCATCGTAATGTGGGGGTAAAAGCCCCCAGTTTTTAAAACCCTGCACTGCAGACACGTGAAAAAAGGGGTTTCCCCTTTAATTCGAGGTATATTGCCCCAAAAAGAGTAGGGCTGTATCCCCTAGTAATATGTCTGGGTGAATGGCTCCAAACTGAAATGGAGGGTGCCCTTTTTAACTTGACATGCAGAAAATGGGGAAAGGGGGGCTGATTTTGGGGTAATATTGACCCAATTGTGTAGGAGCTGATCTCATAGTACCATTTTGGGGGGAATGTGCTCCTTCATCGAATGTGAGGTGTGACCCCAGTATTAACTCCCTGACACTGCGAAAACATGGGGGAACATGGGGGTCATAAATTCTGAGGTAATAGGGATCCCTAATGATGTGGGAGTGAACTAAAATAGTACACATGTTGAGGTGAATGTGTGTTCATTGAAATGTGAGGTGATGCCCCCAGTATTATATCCCTGACCGCGACCATGAGAGAAATGGAGGTAATAAATTTGGGAAATTTTGATCCCAAAATGGAAAGGGCTGATTACATAGTCCCGATGTGAGGTGAATGTGTGTTCCATTGAAGGTAAAGGGGTGATGCCCCCGTATTTACTCCTGAATGAGACACAGGGGGAACATGGGGGCCCACATATTTGAGGAAAAAGATCCCATTTGATGTAGGAGCGATCTACACGGATGTGTCTGAATGATTGTGTCAAGTTACAGTTTTACAAGTGGGGACCCCCGGCTCTTTTTCCCCCCGAGTGTTAAAAAGTGGGGACCCACGGCCTACCGGGCCCCTAGTTTTACAAGGGGGGACACAGGTTACCTGGCCCTGTTACAAGTGGGGACCCACGTTTTCCCTGGCCCCAGTGTTAAGTAGGGCCCCCGGCTCTATCGGCCCCCAGTGTTCAAGTGGGGCACACGGTCTATCTGGCCCGTGTTACAAGGGGGGCCCACCGGTTATCCGGCCCGGTTACAGGGACCCACGGTTACCTGGCCCAGTGTTCAAGTGGGGACACACGGCTTGTCCGGCCGAGGTTAAAGGGGGGGACCACAGGGTCTACCCCGGCCCCTTGGTTTTTTTTTAAAGTGGGGCCCACCCGGCTTTTCCCGGGCCCTAGTTTTTCAAGGGGGGACCCCCCGGTCTATCTGTTCCCGGGTTTTAAAGGGGGGCCCCCGGGTTTTCCCCGGCCCCGGTGTTAAAGTGGGAAAGGGCCCTTATCCGGCCCCTAGTGTTACAAGGGGGGCCACCGGTTTTCCCCGGGCCCCCATGTTAAAGGGGGACCAACGGCTTTCCTCCCCCAGTGTTCAAATGGGGCCCACAGGCTTACCCTGGCCCATTTTTTTAAAGTGGGGACACAGGTTTTCCCGGGCCCCCGTGTTACAATGGGGCCCCACAGGTTATCCGGGCCCCGGTGTTAAGTGGGGCCCAAAGGCTTCCTGGCCCCGTGTTACAAGGGGGCCCCACAGCCTACCCTCCCCCCGTGTTAAAGGGGGCCCAAAGGTTTTCCCTGCCCGGGGTTAAAAGTGGGGAAAACACGCTTTCCTGGCCCGTTTTTAAAAAAGTGGGGCCAAAAGGCTTTTCCCTGCCAGGTTACAAGTGGGGCAAGGCTTTCCTGGCCGGGTGTTAAGGGGGGACCCCCGGCTTTTGGGCCCCAGTTTTAAAAGGGGGACACAGCTTTTCCCCCTCCCCCGGGTTTTTAAAAGGGGGGCCACAGGCTTATCCTCCCCCTTTTTTTCAAGGGACCAAAAGGGCCTCCCCGGGCCCAGGTTTCAATGGGGACCACAGGTTCTCCGGGCCCCCAGTGTTCAAGTGGGGAACACGGCTTTTCCTGGCCCCAGTGTTAAAATGGGGACCCGGGGCTCTCCGGGCCCCCATTTTTTCAATGGGGACCACAGGGCTTTCCTGGCCCCCAGTGTTAAAGGGGGGCCCAAAAGGCTTTTTGGATGTTCAATGGGGACCACACGGCCTTCCGGGCCCCGTTTTACAGGGGGGCCACAGGTCTTTGGCCCCGTGTTACGGGGGAACCGGCTCTATCCGGCCCCTAGTTTTTAAAGTGGGGACCAGGCCTTCTGGCCCAGTTTTCAAGTGGGACCCAGGTTTTCCGGGGCCCTGTGTTACAAGTGGGGCCACAGGGCTCTTCTGGCCCGTGTTACAGTGGGGCACCGGGCTCTACCGGCCAGTGTTAAAGTGGGGACCACAGGCTTATCGGGCCCCCATTTGGACAAGTGGGGACCCCCGGCTCTATCCGCCCCAGTGTTCAAGTGGGGGGCCCCGGGCGGCGGGGCCCCGGCCCGGCCCTAGGACGGGGGCCCCGGCCCCGGATACAAGGGGGGCCAAAGGTTTTCCCTCCCCCAGTTTTTCAAGTGGGGACCACACTTTTATCCTGGCCTAGTGTTAAAGTGGGGACCACACGGTTTCCGGGCGAGTGTTAAAAGTGGGACCACAGGTCTATCCTGGCCTAGTGTTCAAGTGGGGGACCAAGGGCTTTTCCCTGGCCCCAGTGTTAAAAGGGGGGGGCCCCGGGCTTACGGGCCCCTAGTTTACAAGGGGGGGCCCAACGGCTCTACCTGGCCAGGTTACAAGTGGGGACCAACGCTCTATCGGGGCCCTAGGTTACAAGGGGGCCCACCGGCTCTTCCGGGGCCCAGTGTTAAAGTGGGGACCAAAAGGGCCTTCCGGGCCCCCGGGGTTAAAGGGGGGCCAAGGCTTTCTGGCCCTAGTTTTTACAATGGGGACCAAGCCTACCCCTGGCCGAGTTTTAAAAGTGGGGACCCGGCTTATTGGCCTTGGTTTAAAAGGGGGACCCGGTTACCCGGGCCAGTGTTAAAGGGGGACCACAGGTTATCCTGGCCGGTTACAATGGGTTCGCTTCCCCATTGGTTAAGGGAGGATGTTTTGTTTTTGGTGCTTTTTTTGTTTTTATGCCCATCTAGGGTGGCTAAATTTTAGCCGGGCCCTTTAAGAAGCTAGTTTGCATTGTGGATTGAAGAAAGGGTTTTGCTGGGAAAAAAGCTATTTTTCTATTACTTGGGGAACGAGGTGTTAGTGTTCCCCTGTACCTCTCCAAAACTTGGGGTTTGTTTTCCGGGTAAAGATATTGGAAGACCCATTCTTTTAGCAGTGCAGGTTTAGGAGTTATTAAAGTTGACCGGATAGGGTGTTATTAGAATCCTGTGTATTCCATTTTAAAAGTTTGCTCATCGTTATTTCCTGCTTTGTAAATGTAGCTGGCCCCCCAAATTTCTATGTCATTTGTATTTTAGTTTTTCGCGCATGTTTTATGCGTTACAATAAACAATTAGTAGGGGACATTGTTATTTGGAAAGAAAAACCAAAAACCCTTGATAAAAAAAAAGACAGGGGTCCCAGAGTTTGGGTAAAAATCATTTTAAAAATTAAATTTAATCCAGTGAAAAAACAATTGCGAAAAAACCCCCAAACCAAAGCGGAAAAAAGGGGGGAAAAAAAGGGGGAAAATTTCCTTTTTCATAAAGAGAATAAATAACATAATTTCCATGTAAATTAGCAAAAATTTGCTAAAAACCAAAAAGGAAAAAGCATAAAGTGCAAAAAATTACCCGAGTTATACCCATATCACAAAATAAGAAAAGTAAAAATTGTGTTCAATAATCTTATTCTTAAAATTTTATATATAAATGTTACAATACCCCAAAGTTGCAAATTCACTTTAAAAAGTATTTCTTTTTTTAATTGTGAATAACCCAAAAAGAAAAAACTTTAAAGGGGTTATTAAAAGTATTGTGCATGAGAAAAGCTTTTCAGGGAAAAGAGGTGTTTGGGCATGCCAATACCGATACCATGAATGAAAAGCCAAGAAAAAAGAAAAAGGCATTGTCCCAATTTCATAAGAATCCTCAAATAACCCAAAACATATTTTTAAATGGAAAAAAAAAAATCCCAAATGCCTAAGATGGTATGGTATTATTTATCAGAGTTAATATTGTCATTCCTGGTTGGGATTTTTTGTACTCTTAATTTTTTGGAAAGTAATGGTGGTTATGCGTTGCTAGATTGCCACCGTGTCAACGTGTATGGGGCAGAGGGGTACCACAAAACTCTGTCCTAGCCCCCAGTGTTACAAGTGGGGTCCAAGGCTTGCCTGGCCCAGGTGACGTGGGTACCCAAGACTTGTTTCCCCGGGGGTAAAGGGGGGTCCCAAAGGTTGTCTGGCCCCGGTTTTAAAAGCGGGGTCCACGGTCGTCCTGGCCCCGGGTTACAAGCAGAGTACCAAAAGGCTTTGCCCTGCCCCCATGTTACAAGTGGGGTAAAAAAAGGCTCTGTCCTGGCCGGGAGTTAAAAGGGGGTCCCAATGTTGTCTGCCCTAGTTTAAAAGGGGGTCCCACAAGGCCTGTCCTGCCCCTAGTGTTAAAAGGGGGGTCCACAAGGTCTTTTCTGGCCCCAGGGTTTAAAAAAAACGGTGTCCCCAAGGTCTTTTTCTGGTCCAGTTTTACGTGGGTACCACGGCTTGCCGGGCCCCCAGTTTTAAAATGGGGTCCCACAAGGCTCTGTCCGGGCCCCCAGTTTTAAATGGGGCCAAAGGGTCTGCCCCTGGCCCAGTGTTAAAATTGGGAAACCCAAAGGCTCTGCCCGGGCCATTTTTAACATTTTAAAATTAAACCATAAGGAAAAAGAAGGTAAATGATCAAATTTTGATCTATAAAAAGTGGAGGGATAGCTACATAGGAAAAGAGAAAGGTTTTCCAAAAGGATCTAGATATTGAAAAGGGCATCGAAAAATAGATGGTTTTTAACAGGGAGAAAAAAGCAGATTCTTCTTTGGGGAAGAAAAACCCAAAATTACAATTAAAAGATGAAAACTGGGGACACATACAGAAAAGGCCCTGTGCAAAAAATAAAAAATTATCCCTTTCCGCCAAGAGTTTAAAAATGAAAATTGTACTTGCCTGGATTTGAAATGGGACCCCTTAGACCGTTGCACCAAAGATAGTCCGCCCGTACGAATGGGAGGGAAAAGACAAAAAAACAGAGTGTGTAAAATATTGGGTATACTAACGATCAAGATGACTGGTCAAAGGGATACAGCACCAAAAAAAGGGAAAAATTTTAAATTTTGGAGTATTACCCGAAGATACAGCGTTGTGAACTTTTGGGGGCGACTTCGGCGGAGCCCCCCGGGGGTTGTGAGGGGAAAGGGAAACCCAATTTTGAATGGCTTTCCGGGGCCCTGGGCTGTTAAGTGACCCGAACTCCCCCGCCTTGCCCGGGAATCTTGTTCTTCCAGGTCTTGTTTGGGTAGCTTTCATTCTGCTCTCTTTCAGATAAGGACTTTTTGTTTTTTTTTTTCCCCTTTTTGGTTTCCTTGCTGGTTTGCTGCTGAGGGTTCAGCTGGTCCCCCTTTTGGGGTGGCGGCCTATGGTCAGTTTGTGTTTGCACTTTGCTTCTTCCCGTGTCACTTTTTATTTGCTGAATTGTGTGTGTTACACCCCGAGATTTATTTGGTGGTAAACTGTGATCTCAGGGTTTTTTTTTTTAACAAAGTGTTGGTTTTTTGTCGGGTTTTTTTTG
>JARQOD010008384.1:0-35767 GCA_033576555.1 Oophaga sylvatica | reverse complement strand
TTTTTAGAAGGAATCCTCAACCTCAGATTCTTAGAGGACAACCAAACCATGTCACCAATAGCAAACAAAACCTCTTGCCGTTTCCTATCAAAGTACCTTTTAGATTTTCTGTTAGCCTCCTGAAGATTACCACGCACATCCGTCCAAACTCTCTCCAAATCACCAGAAAAATTCTCCTCTTCAGGCACGGCCGATAGCAATTTGGAGAATGACCCAAACGACGGATGTCTCCCAGTACAACAAAAAAAGGTGATCAACCAGCAGAAGCGGATGTATGGTTGTTAAGAGCGAACTCAGCAAGTGGCAGAAACTCAGACAACCCCTCTTGATTGTCTGCCACAAAACAACGCAAGAACTGCTCCACATCCTGGTTTTTCCTTTCTGTCTGGCCATTAGACTCAGGATGATATCCGGAAGAAGACGACAAATGAACTCCCAACCTGTCACAAAAGGCGCGTCAAAAACGAGCCATGAACTGAGGTCCCCTATCAGAAACAATGTCAGTAGGAACACCATGTAGTCTGACAATTTCCTTGACAAAGGCCTTAGCGAGAGTCTTAGCGCAGGGCAGTTTGATGAAAGGAACCAAGTGACACATCTTGCTAAAATGGTCCACGACCACCCAGATGACAGTGAAACCCTCAGAGGGGGAAGGTCAGTAATAAAGTCCATAGCCAAATGTGTCCAAGGTGCACTTGGAACCTCCAGAGGGCAAAGCAACCCCGCAGCAGGAGTATGAGAAGACTTAGATCTAGCACACATAGTGCATTGATGCACCCACTTAATGACTTCCTTCTGCCATCCAGGCCACCAAAAACTGCGGCCCACAAGTCTCTTGGTCTCAGAGATTCCAGGATGACTTGCCAACCGAGACTCATGACACTCAACAAACAAATCTCTCCTAAAGGTCCCAGGCACAAACAACCTCCCATGGGGAGTGTTAGATGGGGCATTCTCCTGTGCTTTAAGAATCTCATTTTCCAACACAGAGTCCAAAACAGCAATCACAACCCCTTCTTGTAAAATGTTCTCCTCCTCCTCAGCACCGACCATGGGAGAAAAGCTGCGAGACAAAGCATCGGCTTTAACATTCTTAGTACCTGGGATGTAAGTAACGGAAAAATTAAACCGCGAGAAAAACAGTGCCCACCTAGCCTGACGGGCATTCAAGCGTTTGGCAGCATCAAGATAGATCAGATTTTTATGATCAGTGAAAACCTGAACGGGAAATTCAGCACCTTACAAGAGATGACGCCAGTGTTCAAATGCGAGTTTAATGGCCAACAATTCCCGATTACCAATATCATAATTCAGTTCAGTCTCAGAAAATTTTTTTGAAAAAAATGCACAAGGATGTACTCCATCCGTGTTTTCCTGAGACAACACCGCGCCGACCCCCACAGAAGAAGCATCAACCTCAATCAAAAACGGTTTAGTCACATCAGGCTGCGTAAGGATGGGAGCAGAGCTGAACCTCTCCTTTAGAAGCACAAAAGCCTCAATGGCCTCAGTAGTCCACTGAACCGCATCAGCACCTTTCCTAGTGAGATCGGTCAGTGGTTTGACAATAATAGAAAAATTTTTTAATGAATTTTCTATAATAATTGGCGAAACCCAAAAACCTCTGTAACGATTTCAAACCAATAGGCCTAGGCCATTCCTGCACAGCTTGACCTTTCACCGGGTCCATCTCAAAACCTTCGCTGGAGATAATGTAGCCCAAAAAACTAAGTCTCTGTACAGCGAACTCACATTTCTCCAGCTTAGCAAAAAGTGAATTATCACTCAATAACTGTAATACCTCACGAACGCTCCTCCAATGAGACTCCAGATCCGGTGAATAAATCAAAATGTCATCCAAATACACAACCACACTTTTGCCGATCAATGGTCTAAGGATGTCATTAATAAGATTCTGAAAAAATGCCGGAGCATTGGTAAGACCAAAAGGCATAACCAGATTCTCAAAATGACCCAGTGGAGTGTTAAAAGCAGTCTTCCATTCATCCCCCTCCTTCATGCGCAACAAATTGTATGCCCCCGAAGATCAATTTTCGAGAACCACTTGGCCCCCACTAACTGGTTAAACAAATCAGGAATCAATGGCAGTGGGTAAGGATTGTGTACAGTAATTTTATTAATCTCACGAAAGTCCAGACAAGGACGTAAACCGCCGTCCTTTTTTTTTAACAAAAAAAAATCCAACCGCCACAGGAGATTTGGAAGGGCTAATGTGACCGGCGGCCAAGCTTGTCTGTATGTATTCCTCCAAAGCCTTTCTCTCAGGAATAGTCAAATTAAATAAATGACTTTTAGGAAGAGTCGCTCCAGGGACAAATTCAATAGTACAATCATAGTCTCTATGGGGGAGGCAAAATCTGCGATTCCTTCTCAGAAAAAACTTTCCAAAAATCCTGAATAGGTACAGGTAACTCCCCCTTAACTACAGCGGCAATACGCCCGTTACAACACTTGTCATAACACTTAGGGCTCCAGGACTTAATTTCATTGGTAGACCAATCCAGTACTGGATTGTGCAATTGTAACCAGGGTAACCCCAAAATCACCGGAGAAGGTAAATTATTCAAAACTACCAAATCCAAATTCTCTTGATGAACACCATTAATAGTGAGGGGAAATTCACAGACCTTGTGAGTAACATTCTTCAAGGGAGAGCCATCAACAGAAACCACGGCAATAGGGGATGACAAAAGTTTGGGTTTTAATGTAAGTTTTTCCAAGAATCCCCCATCAATCAAATTCAGAGTAGAACCACAATCGACAAATACCCAAAATTCCATTAATTCTTCCTGAGCAGTAGTAGTGGAGAAAGAAAGACGCCCTTAGTGTTTAAACAGGCTATACGGGCGGAACTGACCTTTTTTTTTTTTCTTTGTTCATACGAAGCACACAGTTCTTAATGAAACGGTCAGATTTGCCGCAATAAAAGCACAAACCTTCAAAAAACCTACGGTCTTTTTCCTGAGAGCGAGGTGCTATCGCTCCAATCTCCATCGGCTCTCCAATGTCAGTACAGACCCTCTCAAGACTTGGAGCTGACATGGCAGAGGATTTACTCTCATTAACCCTTGCACGCAGTCTCCTATCCACCCGTATAGCTAATTGCAGAGCCTCCTGCAAGTTACCAGGTGTGGGATAAGCAATCAGCAAATTTTTAACCCTTTCACCTAGCCCTGCAAGAAACAAACTTTTCAAAGCTGAATCGTTCCACCCCACCTGAGTAGACCACCGACGGAAGTGAGTACAATATTTTTCCACATTACCTGATCCCTGCCTCAAACGTCTCAATTCTGTCTCAGATGATGAGACACGATCAGGATCATCATACAATAACCCCAAAGCAGAAAAAAAAACTATCCATTGATCTAAAGCATGGATCACTAGGTTGTAGAGAAAAGGCCCAGTCCTGAGGTTCTTTGCGCAAAAGTGACATTATGAACCCTATGCGCTGTGATTCATCACCAGAGGATCTGGGTCTCAAACGAAAATACAAGCAAGCATTTTTAAAGAAAAAAAATCTTGTTCACCAAAAAATAAATCAGGCAAATGTACCTTTGGCTCTACGAAATGTGCTCCAGAATAACTACTCACGTGTTGCTGGAGCTCGGCCACCTCCAGAGAGAGTCCCTGCAGGCGTTGAGCCAAGTCCTGAACCGACACCATGATGGAAACTGGAAATCTTTCCTTAGAGATATTTTTGGGCTGGACTTACTGTTATGATCTGCTACAAGCACTAAGGAAAGAAAGGAGGTCTGTCCCTACAATAGAACTAAGCTAGATCCCTACGATGTAACGGGGAACCTGACCCTGCGATCAGACCCGCTAAAGTCCTCAGCTAGTCTCTACGAAGACCTATAGATGCGAGGGAGGGATCCCTACAAGGACTAGGGACTGGGAGAAAAGATGGACACCTTCTAACAGAAGTAGTAGCAGTAAAAGACAAACAAACAACATAGAACATAGAGGTCCGAAGACCAAGCAAAACTATTTAAGTAAGGTAACAAAGCACCCGGCTAGCTTAAGAGTAGAAATTACAATGAAGTCCAGCAAAGCCAGAAGGGCGGAGCAGGATTAAATAGGCAAAAAAGGTCATGTGACCAGCAAGATAGAAAAAACCTAACAGGAGAGTTCTAATAATTTGTCAGTCATTCTGGCCGCCATCTGTCAAACTAAAGGGTTTGTGATGTGGTGTATCAGCCAATCGGAGACTGCTTTTATCTCTGCTGTTCAAGGTTATTAGGTTATTACACAAGGATAACAACCAAACCCAAATTCTGCTTTTTATTAGTTCTAGGTTACGCCCACATACCTCCCCTTGATGAGCTCACGCGGAGAGCTGATTGTGGGATGTGCTGGGTCTGTTAGAATTTTATGAGATCCCCAACTTACAGGATATCTTCGTCTCTAGAGGTAGATATTGTTGTCACGTGTCTTATCTCGAATTTAGATTTACAGGTGCTTTTCACAATATTAGAATATCATCAAAAAGTGAATCTCCTATATTCTATAGAGTAATTACACACAGAGTGATCTATTCTATAGAGACATTACACACAGAGTGATCTATTCTATAGAGACATTACACACAGAGTGATCTATTCTATAGAGACATTACACACAGAGTGATCTATTCTATAGAGACATTACAGAGTGATCTATTCTATAGAGTCATTACACACAGAGTGATCTATTCTATAGAGACATTACACACAGTGATCTATTCTATAGACATTACACACAGAGTGATCTATTCTATAGAGACATTACAGAGTGATCTATTCTATAGAGACATTACACACAGTGATCTATTCTATAGAGACATTACACACAGTGATCTATTCTATAGAGTCATTACACACAGAGTGATCTATTCTATAGAGTCATTACACACAGAGTGATCTATTCTATAGAGTCATTACACACAGAGTGATCTATTCTATAGAGTAATTACACACAGAGTGATCTATTCTATAGAGACATTACACACAGTGATCTATTCTATAGAGACATTACACACAGAGTGATCTATATCTATAGAGACATTACACACAGAGTGATCTATTCTATAGAGACATTACACACAGAGTGATCTATTCTATAGAGACATTACACACAGAGTGATCTATTCTATAGAGTCATTACACACAGAGTGATCTATTCTATAGAGTCATTACACAAGTGATCTATTCTATAGTCATTACACACAGAGTGATCTATTCTATAGAGTCATTACACACAGAGTGATCTATTCTATAGTCATTACACAGAGTGATCTATTCTATAGAGCCATTACACACAGAGTGATCTATTCTATAGTCATTACACACAGAGTGATCTATTCTATAGAGACATTACACACAGTGATCTATTCTATAGAGTCATTACACACAGAGTGATCTATTCTATAGTCATTACACACAGAGTGATCTATTCTATAGAGTCATTACACAGAGTGATCTATTCTATAGAGTCATTACACACAGATTGATCTATTCTATAGAGTCATTACACACAGAGTGATCTATTCTATAGTCATTACAGAGTGATCTATTCTATAGAGTCATTACACACAGAGTGATCTATTCTATAGAGTCATTACACACAGAGTGATCTATTCTAGAGTCATTATGCAGAGTGATCTATTCTATAGAGTCATTACACAGAGTGATCTATTCTATAGAGTCATTACAAGAGTGATCTATTCTATAGAGTCATTACGCAGAGTGATCTATTCTATAGAGTCATTACACAGAGTGATCTATTCTATAGAGTCATTACACACAGAGTGATCTATTCTATAGAGACATTACACACAGAGTGATCTATAGAGTCATTACACACAGAGTGATCTATTCTATAGAGACATTACACACAGAGTGATCTATTCTATAGTCATTACAGAGTGATCTATTCTATAGAGTCATTACACACAGAGTGATCTATTCTATAGAGTCATTACACACAGAGTGATCTATTCTATAGAGTCATTACACACAGAGTGATCTATTCTATAGAGTCATTATGCAGAGTGATCTATTCTATAGAGTCATTACACAGAGTGATCTATTCTATAGAGTCATTACAGAGTGATCTATTCTATAGAGTCATTACGCAGAGTGATCTATTCTATAGAGTCATTACACAGAGTGATCTATTCTATAGAGTCATTACACACAGAGTGAGCTATTCTATAGAGACATTACACACAGAGTGATCTATAGAGTCATTACACACAGAGTGATCTATTCTATAGAGACATTACACACAGAGTGATCTATTCTATAGTCATTACAGAGTGATCTATTCTATAGAGTCATTACACACAGAGTGATCTATTCTATAGAGTCATTACACACAGAGTGATCTATTCTAAGAGTCATTACGCAGAGTGATCTATTCTATAGAGTTATTACACAGAGTGATCTATTCTATAGAGTCATTACACAGAGTGATCTATTCTATAGAGTCATTACACACAGAGTGATCTATTCTATAGAGTCATTACACACAGAGTGATCTATTCTATAGAGTCATTACACACAGAGTGATCTATTCTATAGTCATTACACACAGAGTGATCTGTTATGATTTGGTAGCTGAGGAGAGCATGCAAAAAAGGCAATACACCAGAGAGGTTGGAATCTACTGGATTGCAGTACCCTGACTAACCACCACAACTAGAGGCAGCCGTGGAGCGTACCTACGTTGGTCCTAGACGCCTCGTCACAGCCTGAGAAGCTAACTACACCTAAAGATAGAAAGAGGAAAACTATCTGCCCCGGAGCAGATCCCCAAAGAACATAGGAAGCCCCCAAACATGTAATGGCGGCCAGACAAGAGGTAATACAGACACAGACAGAAAATAGTATGAGCAAACGTTGGGGCCCAATCTTCCTAGACAGAAAAGGATAGGAAGGATACTTACTGCAATCCAAAAAACCCTAAAAAAATACCAACTCACTAATTGCAAAAACACCTGAGATCACACGACCTCTACCACCTAAATTAGTTCTCTGGTGTAACAAAACTAAGCCGCAGCCACTGAAAAAACTGGAAAAGGCAAATGAACAAATAACAGTGGCTGAACTAAACTGAGAGGAGCACAAGCCCCCGGAGGGGACCTGGCTGACCTCCACAGAAGTGCAGGACAAAATGCAAAAAGCAAGCACAAAAATAAAAGCAGAAAATATCTTATCTGTTAGCAGAAGATGCAGGCAAGACACAGCAAGCTTCCAAGTGAACCAGGAACCAAAGTTGAGACAAGAACAATTGATCACCGGCAACCCTGATGGGAGGGAACCTCCCTTATATAAGACCAGTCTGTAACACCTGATTGCCAATCTTCACAATCTTCATTGAATAGTTCAGTACTGTTTGTAACCACCAGAGGGAGCTTCTGCTCAGAATTCATTTCTAACACATTCACAACAGTACCCCCCCTTGAGGAGGGGTCACCGAACCCTCATTTGGGCAAC
Source organism: Oophaga sylvatica (assembly GCA_033576555.1). NCBI lineage: Eukaryota > Metazoa > Chordata > Amphibia > Anura > Dendrobatidae > Oophaga > Oophaga sylvatica. The sequence continues at coordinate 28,271 of JARQOD010008384.1, read as the reverse complement.
CAAGTCGGTCAGGATGAGCTCTGTGATACGCACGGATCAGTCTCCTAGCATGAATGTCCGAAGCAAACACCCAAGAATTGTCCTCCTGACCATAACCTCTCCACTTAACCAAATACTGGAGTTTCCGTCTAGAAAAACGAGAATCCAATATTTTCTCAACCACATACTCCAGATTGCCCTCAACCAAAACAGGGTCAGGAGGCTCAGCCATAGGAACCACTGGCTCGACAAACCTCTTCAATAAGGACTTGTGGAACACGTTATGGATCTTAAATGTCCCTGGAAGAAGTAAACGAAAGGAAACAGGATTAAGAATCTCCATGATCTTATAAGGTCCAATGAACCTAGGCTTAAACTTAGGAGATGCAACTCTCATAGGGATATTTCTTGAGGACAACCAGACCAAGTCCCCCACTTCAAACCGAGGACCATCAGTCCTATGCCATTTGGCAAACCGCTGGGCCCTCTCCTGAGAGAGGGACAACCTCTCCACTACCTGGTCCCAAATCTGCTGCATACGCTCCACAACAGAGTCAACACCTGGACAGACAGAAGCCTCTGTCTGTCCTGAAGAAAATCGAGGGTGAAACCCAAAATTGCAGAAAAATGGAGACATCAAAGTGGCAGAGCTAGCCCTATTATTAAGAGCAAACTCAGCCAAAGGCAAAAAAGAGACCAGTCATCCTGATCAGCAGACACAAAGCATCTCAGATAAGTCACCAATGTCTGGTTTGTTCTCTCAGTTTGTCCATTGGTCTGAGGATGAAAAGCCGAGGAGAAAGACAATTGAACACCAAGTTTAGAACAAAAAGTCCTCCAAAATCTGGAAACAAACTGGACTCCTCTGTCAGACACAATGTTCTCAGGAATGCCGTGTAACCGAACCACGTGCTGAAGGAACAAAGGCACCAATTTGGAGGAGGAAGGCAACTTAGGTAATGGCACAAGATGTATCATTTTGGAAAACCTATCACAAATCACCTAGATAACGGTCATTCTCTGAAAACAGGGAGGTCGGAAATGAAATCCATAGAGATATGGGTCCATGGTCTCTTGGGCACAGGCAATGGCATCAACAAACCACTAGAGCGAGAGCAAGGCTTGGAGCGAGAGCAAGTCCCGCAGGACTGCACAAATTCCCTGACGTCACGAGACAAAGTAGGCCACCAAAAGGACCGACTAACCAAGTCTCTGGCACCAAAAATTCCGGGATGACCGGCCAACGCGGAACAATGAATCTCAGACATCACACTCTTTTTCCACCGGTCTGGGACAAACAATTTCCCAATAGGGCAGCGCTCGGGTTTATCCTCCTGACACCCTTCCAGAGCCAGTCTCAAATTGGGCGAGATGGCGGAAAGAACTACACCCTCTTTCAAAATAACAGCAGGATCAGATAACTCAGGAGAGTCCGCAAGGAAACTCCTCGAGAGGGCATCCGCTTTAACATTCTTAGTGCCAGGAAGAAAGGAAACCACAAAATTAAACGTGTGAAAAACAAGGCCCACCTGGCCTGTCTAGGATTAAGTCGCTTGGCTGATTCCAGATAAACCAGATTCTTATGGTCCGTGAGGACCACCACCTGATGTTTGGCTCCCTCCAGCCAATGTCTCCACTCTTCAAAAGCCCACTTCATGGCCAATAACTCCCGATTACCCACGTCATAATTACGTTCAGTTGGAGAAAATTTTCGAGAGAAAAAGGCACAAGGGTTACTTTTAGAGGTCTCTGGATCTCTTTGGGACAAAACGGCACCTGCCCCAATTTCAGAGGCATCAACCTCCACCTGAAATGGCAGAGAAACATCAGGCTGCCGTAGAACAGGAGCAGAAGTGAATCTCTGCTTAAGTTCCTGAAACGCAGAGACTGCCTCAGGAGGCCAATTCACCACATCAGAACCCTTCTTGGTCAAATCAGTCAATGGTTTAACAATAACCGAGAAATTACCAATAAATTTACGATAAAAATTGGCAAAACCCAAGAATCTCTGAAGAGCCTTTAATGAAGTAGGTTGGACCCAATCACAGATGGCCTGAACCTTGACCGGGTCCATTTCAATAACAGATGGGGACAAAATGAATCCCAGAAATGAGATCCTCTGTACGCCAAAAAGACACTTTGATCCCTTCACATACAGAGCATTCTCTCTCAAAATCTGGAACACAGTCATTTGAAAAAATCAAGATATCATCCAAATAAACAATCAGAAATTTATCCACAAAATCCCTGAAAATGTCATTCATGAAGGACTGGAAGACGGAAGGAGCATTAGTGAGCCCAAAGGGCATCACTGGGTACTCAAAATGCCCCTCTGGGGTATTAAATGCCGTCTTCCATTCATCCCCGTGCTTAATGCGAATAAGGTTATACGCCCCCCTGAGGTCAAGCTTGGTAAACCAAGTAGCAATTTTCACCCTGGAAAACAGGTCAGAAATCAAGGGTAACGGATATTGATATTTCACAGTGATATTGTTCAAGAGACGATAATCAATACACGGCCTTAATGAACCATCCTTTTTGGCCACAAAGAAAAAACCGGCACCCAAGGGTGAAGAGGATGGTCTGATATGACCCTTCTCCAATGACTCCTTGATATAAGACCGCATAGCATCATGTTCAGGTACAGACAAGTTAAAAAGGCGACCTTTAGGGAATTTACTAACAGGCACTAATTCAATACCGCAGTCATAGCTCCTATGGGGGGGCAAGGATGCAGATTTACTTTCGCTAAACACATCAGAAAAATCAGTCAAAAAGTCAGGAAGATCCTGAGCCTGGGGAGAGGCAGAAAAAACAGGAGTGTTGGCATTAACACATTGGTAGCCCCAACTGGTCACAGACACAGATTTCCAATCCAAAACAGGATTATGAGACTGTAACCAAGGGAAACCCAGTACAACAATGTCATGCAGATTATACAGCACCAAAAATTTGCAACTCTCCTGATGATCAGGTTCAACCCTCATTATCACCTGAGTAGAGAACTGGGGTTTATTCTCAGCCAAAGGGGTAGAATCAATCCCCAGTAGGGGAATAGACTTCCGTAGGGGTATCAAGTGAAACCCACAACGTTTAGCAAAATCAAAATCCATCAGGTTAATAGCTGCTCCCGAATCAACAAAAGCCTGAGCAGAAAATGTGGACAGGGAGCAAATCAGGGTAACAGTCAACAGAAATTTAGTCTGAACACTACCCAAGACAACTGAGCGTGCAAAACGTCTTTCCCGCTTAGGGCAGACTGAAATAGCATGAGAGGCGTCACCACAGTAGAAACATAACCCATTGCGTTTTCGAAACTCATGACGCTGTGCCCCAGAAGCCACTCTATCACACTGCATGGGTTCAGAAGCTGGTTCACAAGGCAACACTATTCCACGCATACCTCTACGCTCACGCAAACGTCTGTCAATTTGAATCGCTAATGACATAGAATCATTGAGACCAGAGGGAGCAGGGAAACCCACCATAACATCTTTTACATTCTCTGACAGCCCCTTCCAAAAAAGGGCTGCCAAAGCATCATCATTCCATTTGGTCAGGACTGCCCACTTTCGGAATTTCTGACAGTACAACTCAGCGTCCTCAAGCCCCTGATTTAATGCCAACAAGGTTTTTTCAGCTTGATCAGTGACATTAGGTTCATCGTACAATAACCCCAGAGCCAGAAAAAATGCATCAACATTACTCAAAACAGGATCCCCAGGTGTCAGGGAAAAAGCCCAATCCTGAGGATCGCCGCGCAGGAGAGAGATGACAATTTGAACCTGCTGTGCTGCGTTCCCTGAGGACTTAGGTTTTAAGGCAAAAAACAACTTACAGTTATTTTTGAAATTCAGAAATTTAGCTCGATCCCCTAAAAACAAATCTGGCATGGGGATCCTGGGTTCCACAACTGGCAACCTAGCAAGATATGCAGCAATACTCTGAACCTCAGTGGCAAGCTGATCCACACGGCCAGACAACTGTGCAAACTCCATTGAGAGAGAAAAAAAAATCCTCAGCACCCAGAGAAAAAGAGGGAAAGAAAAAAAATATATATATCTCTGACAACTCTGCAACTTTTTTTTTTTTTACACTATCTTTCCCTTCTGTGAGTACCATATAATTTTCAGTTTGGCCGGTGATACTGTTATGATTTGGTAGCTGAGGAGAGCAGGCAAAAAAGGCAATACACCAGAGAGGTTGGAATCTACTGGATTGCAGTACCCTGACTAACCACCACAACTAAAGGCAGCCGTGGAGCGTACCTACGTTGGTCCTAGACGCCTCGTCACAGCCTGAGAAGCTAACTACACCTAAAGATAGAAAGAGGAAAACTATCTGCCCCGGAGCAGATCCCCAAAGAACATAGGAAGCCCCCAAACATGTAATGGCGGTTAGACAAGAGGAAATGCAGACACAGACAGAAAATAGTATGAGCAAACGCTGGGGCCCAATCTTCCTAGAAAGTAAAGGATAGAAAGGACACTTACTGCAATCCAAAAGACCCTAAAAAAATACCAACTCACTAATTGCAAAAACACCTGAGATCACACGACCTCTACCACCAAAATTAGTTCTCTAGTGTAACAAAACTAAGCCGCAGCCACTGAAAAAACTGGAAAAGGCAAATGAACAAATAACAGTGGCTCAGATAAACTGAGAGCAGCACAGGCCCCAGGAGGGGACCTGGCTGACCTCCACAAGAGTGCAGGAAACAATGCAAAAAGCAAGCACAAAAATAAAAGCAAAAAAATATCTTATCTGTTAGCAGAAGATGCAGGCAAGACTCAGCAAGCTTCCAAGTGAACCAGGAACCAAAGTTGAGACAAGAACAATTGATCACCGCAACCCTGATGGGAGGGAACCTCCCTTATATAAGACCAGTCTGTAACACCTGATTGCCAATCTTCACAATCTTCATTGAATAGTTCAGTACTGTTTGTAACCACCAGAGGGAGCTTCTGCTCAGAATTCATTTCTAACACATTCACAACAGTGATCTATTCTATAGACATTACACACAGAGTGATCTATTCTATAGAGACATTACACACAGAGTGATCTATTCTATAGACATTACACACAGAGTGATCTATTCTATAGACATTACACACAGAGTGATCTATTCTATAGAGACATTACACACAGAGTGATCTATTCTATAGAGACATTACTGTTATGATTTGGTAGCTGAGGAACGCAAGCAAAAAAGGAAATACAAAAGAGAGGTTGGAATCTATGGGATTGCAGTACCCTGACTAACCACCACAAGTAAAGGCAGCCGTGGAGCGTACCTACGTTGGTCCTAGACGCCTCGTCACAGCCTGAGAAGCTAACTACACCTAAAGACAGAAAGAGGAAAACTATCTGCCCCGGAGCAGATCCCCAAAGAACATAGAAAGCCCCCAAACATGTAATGGCGGTTAGACAAGGGGAAATACAGACACAGACAGAAAATAGTATGAGCAAACGTTGGGGCCCAAACTTCCTAAATAGAAAAGGATAGGAAGGACACTTACTGCAATCTCAAAAACCCTGAAAAGTACCAACTCTACTAAATACAAAAACACCTGAGATCACACGACCTCTACCACCTAAATTAGTTCTCTGGTGTAACAAAAACTAAACAGCAGCCACTGGAAAAGGCAAATGAACAAACAACAGTGGCTGAACTAAACTGAGAGGAGCACAAGCCCCCGGAGGGGACCCGGCAGACCCCCACAGAAGTGCAGGACAAAATGCAAAAAGCAAGCACAAAAAACTAAAATAAGAAAATGACTTATCTGTTAGCAGAAGATGCAGGCACGAAACAGCAAGCTACAAAGTGAACAGGAATCAAAGATGAGACCAGAACAATTGATCACGGCAACCCTGATGGAGGGAACCTCCCTTATATAAGACCAGTCAGTAACACCTGATCGCAATCTTCACAATCTTCATTGGTTAGTTCAGTACTGTTTGTAACCACCAGAGGGAGCTTCTGCTCAGAATTCACTTCTAGCACATTCACAACAGTACCCCCCCCTTGAGGAGGGGTCACCGAAACCCTCATTTGAGCAACCAGGTCGGTCAGGATGAGCTCTGTGATACGCACGGATGAGTCTCCTAGCATGGATGTCCGAAGCAAACACCCAAGAATTGTCCTCCTGACCATAACCTCTCCACTTAACCAAATACTGGAGTTTCCGTCTAGAAAAACGAGAATTCAATATTTTCTCAACCACATACTCCAGATTGTCCTCAACCAAAACAGGGTCAGGAGGCACAGCCATAGGAACCACTGGCTCGACAAACCTCTTCAATAAGGACTTGTGGAACACGTTATGGATCTTAAATGTCCCTGGAAGAAGTAAACGAAAGGAAACAGGATTAAGAATCTCCATGATCTTATAAGGTACAATGAACCTAGGCTTAAACTTAGGAGATGCAAATCTCATAGGGATATTTCTTGAGGACAACCAGACCAAGTCCCCCGCTTCAAACCGAGGACCATCAGTCCTATGCCGGTTGGCAAATCGCTGGGCCCTCTCCTGAGAGAGGGACAACCTCTCCACTACCTGGTCCCAAATCTGCTGCATACGCTCCACAACAGAGTCAACACCTGGACAGACAGAAGCCTCTGTCTGTCCTGAAGAAAATCGAGGGTGAACCCAAAATTGCAGAAAAATGGAGACATCAAAGTGGCAGAGCTAGCCCTATTATTAAGAGCAAACTCAGCCAAAGGCAAAAAAGAGACCCAGTCATCCTGATCAGCAGACACAAAGCATCTCAGATAAGTCTCCAATGTCTGGTTTGTTCTCTCAGTTTGTCCATTGGTCTGAGGATGAAAAGCCGAGGAGAAAGACAATTGAACACCAAGTTTAGAACAAAAAGTCCTCCAAAATCTGGAAACAAACTGGACTCCTCTGTCAGACACAATATTCTCAGGAATGCCGTGTAACCGAACCACGTGCTGAAGGAACAAAGGCACCAATTCAGAGGAGGAAGGCAACTTAGGTAATGGCACAAGATGTATCATTTTGGAAAACCTATCACAAATCACCCAGATAACGGTCATTCTCTGAGAAACAGGGAGGTCGGAAATGAAATCCATAGAGATATGGGTCCATGGTCTCTTGGGCACAGGCAATGGCATCAACAAACCACTAGAGCGAGAGCAAGGCTTGGAGCGAGAGCAAGTCCCGCAGGACTGCACAAATTCCCTGACGTCACGAGACAAAGTAGGCCACCAAAAGGACCGACTAACCAAGTCTCTGGTACCAAAAATTCCGGGATGACCGGCCAACGCGGAACAATGAATCTCAGACATCACACTCTTTTTCCATCGGTCTGGGACAAACAATTTCCCAATAGGGCAGCGCTCGGGTTTATCCTCCTGACACCCTTCCAGAGCCAGTCTCAAATTGGGCGAGATGGCGGAAAGAACTACACCCTCTTTCAAAATAACAGCAGGATCAGATAACTCAGGAGAGTCCGCAAGGAAACTCCTCGAGAGGGCATCCACCTTAACATTCTTAGTGCCAGGAAGAAAGGAAACCACAAAATTAAAACGTGTGAAAAACAAGGCCCACCTGGCCTGTCTAGGATTAAGTCGCTTGGCTGATTCCAGATAAACCAGATTCTTATGGTCCGTGAGGACCACCACCTGATGTTTGGCTCCCTCCAGCCAATGTCTCCACTCTTCAAAAGCCCACTTCATGGCCAATAACTCCCGATTACCCACGTCATAATTACGTTCAGTTGGAGAAAATTTTCGAGAGAAAAAGGCACAAGGGTTACTTTTAGAGGTCTCTGGATCTCTTTGGGACAAAACGGCACCTGCCCCAATTTCAGAGGCATCAACCTCCACCTGAAATGACAGAGAAACATCAGGCTGCCGTAGAACAGGAGCAGAAGTGAATCTCTGCTTAAGTTCCTGAAACGCAGAGACTGCCTCAGGAGGCCAATTCACCACATCAGAACCCTTTTTGGTCAAATCAGTCAATGGTTTAACAATAACAGAGAAATTACCAATAAATTTACGATAAAAATTGGCAAAACCCAAGAATCTTTGAAGAGCCTTTAATGAAGTAGGTTGGACCCAATCACAGATGGCCTGAACCTTGACCGGGTCCATTCAATAACAGATGGGGACAAAATGAATCCCAGAAATGAGATCCTCTGTACGCCAAAAAGACACTTTGATCCCTTCACATACAGAGCATTCTCTCTCAAAATCTGGAACACAGTCCGAACATGTTTCACATGAGAGTCCCAGTCATTGGAAAAAATCAAGATATCATCCAAATAAACAATCAGAAATTTATCCACAAAATCCCTGAAAATGTCATTCATGAAGGACTGGAAGACGGAAGGAGCATTAGTGAGCCCAAAGGGCATCACTAGGTACTCAAAATGCCCCTCTGGGGTATTAAACGCCGTCTTCCATTCATCCCCGTGCTTAATGCGAATAAGGTTATACGCCCCCCTGGGGTCAAGCTTGGTAAACCAAGTAGCACTTTTCACCCTGGAAAACAGGTCAGAAATCAAGGGTAACGGATATTGATATTTCACAGTGATATTGTTCAAGAGACGATAATCAATACACGGCCTTAATGAACCACCCTTTTTGGCCACAAAGAAAAAACCGGCACCCAAGGGTGAAGAGGATGGTCTGATATGACCCTTCTCCAATGACTCCTTGATATAAGACCGCATAGCGTCATGTTCAGGTACAGACAAGTTAAAAAGGCGACCTTTAGGGAATTTACTACCAGGCACTAATTCAATAGCGCAGTCATAGCTCCTATGGGGGGCAAGGATGCAGATTTACTTTCGCTAAACACATCAGAAAAATCAGTTAAAAAGTCAGGAACATCCCGAGCCTGGGGGGAGGCAGAAAAAACAGGAGTGTTGGTACTAACACATTGGCAGCCCCAACTGGTTACAGACACAGATTTCCAATCCAAAACAGGATTATGAGACTGTAACCAAGGGAAACCCAGTACGATAATGTCATGCAGATTATACAGCACCAAAAATTTGCAAGTCTCCTGATGATCAGGTTCAACCCTCATTATCACCTGAGTAGAGAACTGAGGTTTATTCTCAGCCAAAGGGGTAGAATCGATCCCCAGTAGGGGAATAGACTTCCGTAGGGGTATCAAGGGAAACCCACAACGTTTAGCAAAATCAAAATCCATCAGGTTAATAGCTGCTCCCGAATCAACGAAAGCCTGAGCAGAAAATGTGGACAGGGAGCAAATCAGGGTAACAGTCAACAAAAATTTAGTCTGAACACTACCCAAGACAACTGATCGTGCAAAACGTCTTCCCCGCTTAGGTCAGACTGAAATAGCATGAGAGGCATCACCACAGTAGAAACATAACCCATTGCGTTTTCGAAACTCATGACGCTGTGCCCCAGAAGCCACTCTATCACACTGCATGGGTTCAGAAGCTGGTTCACAAGGCAACACTATTCCACGCATACCTCTACGATCACGCAAACGTCTGTCAATTTGAATCGCTAATGACATAGAATCATTGAGACCAGAGGGGACAGGGAATCCCACCATAACATCCTTTACATTATCTGACAGACCCTTCCGAAAAAGGGCTGCCAAAGCGTCGTCATTCCATTTGGTCAGGACTGCCCACCTTCGGAATCTCTGACAGTATAAGTCAGCGTCCTCAAGCCACTGATTTAATGCCAACAAGGCTTTTTCAGCTTGATCAGTGACATTAGGCTCATCGTACAATAACCCCAGAGCCTGAAAAAATGCATCAACATTACTCAAAACAGGAACCCCAGGTGTCATGGAAAAAGCCCAATCCTGAGGATCGCCGCGCAGGAGAGAGATGACAATTTGAACCTGCTGTGCTGCGTTCCCTGAGGACTTAGATTTCAAGGCAAAAAAACACTTACAATTATTTTTGAAATTCAGAAATTTAGCTCGATCCCCTAAAAACAAATCTGGCATGGGAATCCTAGGTTCCACAACAGGCAACCTCGCAAGATAGGTAGCAATACTCCGAACCTCAGTGGCAAGCTGATCCACACGGCCAGACAACTGTGCAAACTCCATTGAGAGAAAAAAAAATCCTCCTCAGCACCCAGAGATACAGAGGGAAAAAAAAAAAAAAATCTCTGACAACTCTGACAATCTTCTTTCTTTAACACTATTTTTCCCTTCTGTGAGTACCATACAAATATCAGTTTTTGGGCCGGTGATACTGTTATGATTTGGTAGCTGAGGAGAGCAGGCAAAAAAGGAAATACACCAGAGAGGTTGGAATCTATGGATTGCAGTACCCTGACTAACCACCACAACTAAAGGCAGCCGTGGAGCGTACCTACGTTGGTCCTAGACGCCTCGTCACAGCCTGAGAAGCTAACTACACCTAAAGACAGAAAGAGGAAAACTATCTGCCCCGGAGCAGATCCCCAAAGAACATAGAAAGCCCCCAAACATGTAATGGCGGTTAGACAAGAGGAAATACTGACACAGACAGAAAATAGTATGAGCAAACGTTGGGGCCCAAACTTCCTAAATAGAAAAGGATAGGAAGGACACTTACTGCAAAAAACCCTGAAAAGTACCAACTCTACTAATTACAAAAACACCTGAGATCACACGACCTCTACCACCTAAATTAGTTCTCTGGTGTAACAAAAACTAAACAGCAACCACTGAAAAAACTGGAAAAAGCAAATGTACAAACATCAGTGGCTGAACTAAACTGAGAGGAGCACAAGCCCCCGGAGGGACCCGGCAGACCCCCACAGAAGTGCAGGACAAAATGCAAAAAGCAAGCACAAAAAAATAAAAGAAGAAAATGACTTATCTGTTAGCAGAAGATGCAGGCACGAAACAGCAAGCTACAAAGTGAACAGGAATCAAAGATGAGACCAGAACAATTGATCACCGGCAACCCTGATGGGAGGGAACCTCCCTTATATAAGACCAGTCAGTAACACCTGATCGCCAATCTTCACAATCTTCATTGGATAGTTCAGTACTGTTTGTAACCACCAGAGGGAGCTTCTGCTCAGAATTCATTTCTAGCACATTCACAACACATTACACACAGAGTGATCTATTCTATAGAGTCATTACACACAGAGTGATCTATTCTATAGAGACATTACACACAGAGTGATCTATTCTATAGAGTCATTACACACAGAGTGATCTATTCTATAGAGACATTACACAGTGATCTATTCTATAGAGTCATTACACACAGAGTGATCGATTCTATAGAGTCATTACACACAGTGATCTATTCTATAGAGTCATTACACACAGAGTGATCTATTCTATAGTCATTACACAGAGTGATCTATTCTATAGAGTCATTACACAGAGTGATCTATTCTATAGTCATTACACACAGAGTGATCTATTCTATAGAGTCATTACACAGAGTGATCTATTCTATAGAGTCATTACACACAGAGTGATCTATTCTATAGAGTCATTACACACAGAGTGATCTATTCTATAGAGACATTACACACAGAGTGATCTATTCTATAGAGACATTACACACAGAGTGATCTATTCTATAGTCATTACACACAGAGTGATCTATTCTATAGAGTCATTACACACAGAGTGATCTATTCTATAGAGTCATTACACACAGAGTGATCTATTCTATAGAGTCGTTACACACAGAGTGATCTATTCTATAGAGTCATTACACACAGAGTGATCTATTCTATAGAGACATTATACACAGAGTGATCTATTCTATAGAGTCATTACACACAGAGTGATCTATTCTATAGAGTCATTACACACAGAGTGATCTATTCTAGAGTCATTACACACAGAGTGATCTATTCTATAGAGTCATTACACACAGAGTGATCTATTCTATAGTCATTACACACAGAGTGATCTATTCTATAGAGTCATTACACACAGAGTGATCTATTCTATAGAGTCATTACACACAGAGTGATCTATTCTATAGAGTCATTACACACAGAGTGATCTATTCTATAGAGTCATTACACACAGAGTGATCTATTCTAGAGTCATTACACACAGAGTGATCTATTCTATAGAGTCATTACACACAGAGTGATCTATTCTAGAGTCATTACACACAGAGTGATCTATTCTATAGAGTCATTACACACAGAGTGATCTATTCTATAGTCATTACACACAGAGTGATCTATTCTATAGAGTCATTACACACAGAGTGATCTATTCTATAGAGTCATTACACACAGAGTGATCTATTTCACGTGTTTATTTCTGTTAATGTTGATGATTATGGCTTACAGCCTGTAACGCCGGTATTGTCTGTACCTTGTTTTCGGCGTTACTTTGCATGTCTTTGCTTTAAGCCTTTGCTCCTTTTCCCCTAACCAGCTGGGATACTGTTGTCTGTTACCTGTATGGATGCTGCTCAGTTCCCAGCTCCGCTGCGTAGCCGTGCATGCGTGGGTGTCTCTGCTGCGCTGCATGACCACCCGCATGTGCGGTCCCTGGCTACTGCCGTAGAAGCTACCCGTAGGTTGCAAGGTCCTCTGCAGTGGTGCATGACTTACTATGTGTGTTTAGGCTGCAGCCATTGCCAGGTGCCCTTGCTGTGCTGAGTTGTGTCTGGCTCTGCATAGGGGGCGCGGTCCACACCTGTCCTGCTTTTATGAGGAATGGGTGTGCACTAGAATTGCTGCTCCAGCCTATCGCTGTGAAGCAGCTCCTATATAAAGTTCCTCTGCCCTGTGGGACGTTGCCAGAGCTTTGCATTGAGTTCCTGAACCTAGCCATGTGTGTTTGTGTGTTCAGCTCCTGCTCTGGGAGAGCTGATTCCCTTTGTCCTGTCTTGTGTTTCCGCCAGCTCTGGGGGCAGAATACCCAGATCGCCTTCCTGGAGGCTGCATATCCAGGCCTGTTCCTGTTGTGTCTTTTTCCCTGAATCCTGGATCGGTTCCTGTACCTGCATGTCTGAACTGTGTCCTCTGTGTTATGTTCCTGAAGTCCTTCTGTGTCCTGAACCCTGTGCCCAGTGACTGTGATTCTTGCTATATGACCTGGGTTCATCTTGGAGGGAGGAGTCCGGTGTGTGCTCAGTTTCTGTTAGTCTGTGCTCAGCTTGTTATTCGGTGCAATCCCCGGCTGGCTCCAGTTCATTCCGGCGGGGATTGCACCAGACCGCTTGGGTTCCTTTTCAGGTCGATGTCTGATGACCACGGCCTGATGTCCGATGCCTGATGATCACGGCCTGATGTCCGATGCCTGATGACCACGGCCTGATGTCCGATGCCTGTTGACCACTTCCAGATGTCCGGATCTTATCCTTCCCTGCCTGATGTCCGGAGCCTGCCGATCGTTGCCAGATGTCCGGAGTCCGATGCCAGTGTTCTGATGTTCCTGAGATCCAGTCCGTGTTCCTGAGTCCGTGTTCCTGATGTTCCGATGTCCTGCCCGTTCTCCTATGGTCTACCCTGTGATGACGTCTGTCCTGGGTCGTGTCTGATGTTCTCCTGCTGAGCCTGTGCTACGCCTGAGGCCTGAGAGAGAGGCCACCCTAGTATGCCCGTGCCAAATGACCCTGGACTGCATCAACCCGTGATGATCCCGCCATCGTCTGACGCTCATCCTGGGCTGGTGTCTGATGTTCTCCTGCTGAGCCTGTGCTACGCCTGAGGCCTGAGAGAGAGGCCGCCCTAGTATGCCCGTGTCAGATAACCCTGGACTGCATCAACCCGTGATGACCCCGCCATCGTCTGAAGTCTGTCTGAGGTCGGTGTCTGATGTTCTCCTGCTGAGCCTGTGCTACGCCTGAGGCCTGAGAGAGAGGCCATTCTAGTATGCCCGTGCCAGATAACCCTGGACTGCATCTACCCGAGATGTCCTCCTGCACTCGTCTGTAATCCTGAGACGTGTACCCTTCGCTGATGTGCGGGATCGGAAGCCCGGCATTATGTTCTGTTTATGTACTGTTTGTCTTCAAGTAAACTTTATGTTTCTTCATACCTGAAGTTGTGCAGTGTTGTCTAGTCCTGCAGGTCGCCATCTTGTCCACATGCTCAGCTGCCACGGATCTCGGTCACTGCCCTCCCCTAGTCCGGGCAGGCCCGGGTCTCCCTCTGTGGTCTAGTGGGTCCACATTCCCTTACCATCTGGGACGCATGCCTCACGTCGTCATAGTCTGGCGGCGTGGGAGCATTGGCTAGTTAGGCAAGCTATGCCATGTCCCGACGCCGTGGGAAGCGTTACACAGCCAATGAAAACTCAAACATCATTTTCTCAGTAAATTAGAATACTTTATAACACCAGCTTGAAAAATGATTGTAAAATCCAAAATGTTGTCCTACTGAAATGTATGTTCAGTAAATGCACTCAATACTTGGTCGGGGCTCCTTCTGCATCAATTACTGCATCAATGCGGCGTGGCATGGAGGCGATCAGCCTGTGGCACTGCTGAGGGGATATGGAAGCCCAGGTCGCTTTGATACCAGCCTTCTGCTTGTCTGCATTGTTGGGTCTGGTGTCTCTCATCTTCCTCTTGACAATACCATATAGATTCTCTATGGGCTTAAGGTCAGGCGAGTTTGCTTCCAATCAAGCACAGTGATACTGTTATTTGTACACCAGGTATTGGTACTTTTGGTGGTGTGGACAGGGGCCAAGTCCTGCTGGAGAATGACATTTCCATCTCCAGAAAGCTTGTCGGCAGAGGGAAGCATGAAGAGCTCTAAAATGTCCTGATAGACGGCTGTGCTGACTTTGGTCTTGATAAAACACAGTGGACCTACACCAGCAGATGACATGGCTCCCCAAACCATCACTGATTGTGGAAACTTCACACTAGACCTCCAGCAGCTTGGATTGTGGCCTCTCCACTCTTCCTCCAGACTCTGGGACCTTGATTTCCAAATGAAATGCAAAATTTACTTTCAACTGAAGACAACACCTTGGAGCACTGACAACAGTCCGGATCTTCTTCTCCTTGGCCCAGGTAAGACACTTCTGGCGTTGTGTATTGGTCATGAGTGGCTGACACAAGGAATGTGACACTTGTAGCCCATGTCCTGGATACGTCTGTGTGTGGTGGCTCGTGAAGCAATGACTCCAGTAGCGTCCACTCCTTGTGAATCTCCCCCACATTTTTGAATGGCCTTTTCTTAACAATCCTTTCAAGGCTGCTGTTATCCTGGTTGCTTGTGCACCTTTTTCTACCACACTTTTTCCTTCCACTCCACTTTCCATTAATCTGCTTGGATACAGCACTGTGTGAACAGCCGGCTTCTTTAGCAATGACCTTTTGTGGCTTCTCCTCCTTGTGGAGTGTGTCAGTGACTGCCTTCTGGACATCTGTCAGGTGATCAGTCTTCCCTATGATTGTGGAGCTGCTGAAACAGACTAAGGGACCTTTTTAAACTCTTAGGAAGCCTTTGCAGGTGTTTTTTGTTAATTGTTCTAATTTACTGATACAATGACTTTCAGGTTTTCATTGGCTGTAAGAAATAATCATCAACATTAACAGAAATAAACAGGTGACATAGATCACTCTGTATGTAATGACTATATAATATATGAGCTTCACTTTTTGTATTGAAGAACTAAATAAATTAGCTTTTTGATGATATTCTAATTTTGTGAGAAGCACCTGTATATAGAGATCAAATGTGGCATGTATAGCAGCATCCGTTGGACCGTTATTAAGTTGGAGGGGTTAGAATAGCCTTACAGTGATGTGAGTGAATGTGTTCTGTTCGTCCCTTTGCCACGACACTGAAATTAAATCTCCCATAAACATCGGGTAGATGCAAACCCCAATATCCATCACTGGCACTGGTTGGGCTGTGAGAGATCTATTGATCAGAGGAATCTTATGCTTCTTGTGAGTCAGTGAGGGGGATCATATGCGACGGTCGATATGTGTCCCTCAGGACGCGAGCGGAGTCTTATTAAAGCTTCGGGAGTGCAGGACGCCTGTGGATCACAAGGCAAAATAAGAGTGGATTGGGTGCAAGTAGTGACGAAGTCAGTTTTTTAGGAAAACCCATCAAGGGCTTTTATTTTTAGAGGGATTTGCAGGTTTGGTAGTGGAGCGAATCCTTCCCCCACTCTCGGTTTTGGAAGTGGCTCTATGGCCATGATTCCAGTTAAATCTGTCAGTTTTGCCTTGGGTGTGTCAGTTTGGAGTTTGCAAGCTGCAGAGCAGGAGGCTCTGTACAACCCAGGTCTGTGTGGAGCTAATACAGAGCCATGGAGTTCCAGGCGGCTGATGCTCCCAAGAGACACAGCGGTGCCATTGTCCACGGCAACAGGATTTTAACACAGACTGTATTTGTGGAAACCCGCTTGCGATCCGGAGGATATCACTCCTGTATGTGAGTCTGAGAATAAAGACACTGTTTAGGTTGAACTTTCTGTGGTTCCTGCCTATCTCTAAGGATTCCGGATTTCCCTTTGAGCCAGGTTGCCGTTATCCAAGATGGAGTCTTGTATCTCGCCCTGTCATGGAACTTCCTGTCTGTCCTGTTATTTAAGTCTGGGTCGGTGTTCCTCTTTGCCTGAGTATTTTGTGCTGTTGGCTCC
Organism: Oophaga sylvatica; assembly: GCA_033576555.1. Classification (NCBI taxonomy): domain Eukaryota; kingdom Metazoa; phylum Chordata; class Amphibia; order Anura; family Dendrobatidae; genus Oophaga; species Oophaga sylvatica. The sequence goes on along the minus strand of JARQOD010008384.1, from coordinate 11,736 downwards.
TGAGCTCCTGCCTTTTTGCTGGTGAACTCCCTGCTACTGCTGCTCGTTAACTCGGTGGTCGGCCTCACCTTGTTCAGCTGCCTTCCATCTTCTGTGTGCTCCTGGATCCTGACCGGGGTTGCCTACTGACCGGAATACTTGGGTGCTGCCTCTCGCCTCTGAAAAGTCAGTAAGAAGTGTTAACTTCCTCATATCTTCTGGACTGTGTCTGTTGGGCTGTGGTGTGGGACTTGAGCGGGTCTTGTTAGCCCTTAAAGGTACCTTTAGAGACATTCCCCTGTCGACGCTCCGTCTATGTATTATTGGACTTTCACAAACAAGTGCCGTACGCACGTGTGATCAAGTTATTGCTGGACTACCTCGTTTAAGTACTGTGTGCATTCCCTCTAATATCCTTGCTGGACTTCCATGTTTAAGTACTGTGTGCATTCCCACTAACATCCTTGCTGGACTTCCACATTTAAGTACTGTGTGCATTCCCACTAACATCATTGCTGGACTTCCACGTTTAAGTACTGTGTGCATTCCTACTAATATCCTTGCTGGACTTCCACGTTTAAGTACTGTGTGCATTCCCACTAACATCCTTGCTGGACTTCCACGTTTAAGTACGTATGCATAACCACTGATATCTTTACTGGACTTCTTCATTTAAGTGTCTCGCGCACACCTGCGTCATATCCTTGCTGGACTGGTTCATATCAGCGGTCGCGTCCCGCTATTCAGTTAGCTGTGATTTACTATATTGTGCTGAGCACCTCGTTTCAATTGCAGGAATATTTGTGTTAGTTCCGTTTGCTTTTCTATTTTGTTATATACACCTTTTTGCTGCAGCTTTGTTCTCAGACTGGTTTTATCCCACGCTATTAGATTCCTTAGTACCTGCATAATTGTTACACTATCTGTCGCACTGCCCCAAACCCACTCCTCTCCACTCTGTGTAAACAAATCCCCATTTTGACATCTGGTTCCCAGAGCAGATTTTCCTGTTTTAATTACCCAGTCACTTTGATCATACGAAGCATATGCCTATGTGTAAACTAATCTTACCTGGTCACTGCAGGGGGCTGCTACTTCAGTGGAAAGCAGGTGTTGGCTCTCTTTCCCTCTTCCCTCGTTGTCATAATTAGTGTTTCTCACTTTCCCATATTTTCAATGTGAATGATATATTTCCTTCTCTGGAGATGGCTATATGGATTTTAATTTTTCTATATGACACATGCCAAGTGTGGCAGATGCCACTAATCTTGTCCACCACTGAAGGTGACACTAACTGTCGTGATTCATTGAGAAAAAAGAAATCATATTCTTCATTTCTGTCCCAACTCTGTTACTTTTCCCAGCCGAGCACACCACTTACAGAATGTAAAGATCTGCTCCAAGACTTTTCATAATGGAAGAACTTATTTACCCCTTCCTCAGAATATTTCTATACCCTTCTTAATAACATACCAGCTCAGTCTGTGACAAAGACTGCTTTTGCTGTTTCCTTTTCTTCTGTTCCTCGTGGAAGTTTTGCAGGGAGACCACGTGGTCATGTCCATGGCCTTCATTATCATCATCGTCCTGAAAATGAAAAACAATACAACTAGTCAGGAGCTTGGTTGGGAACTTGTGGACTGAGAAGATTGTATTTTGCCCATTAACCTGGATTTGTTGTACAACTGAGGACAGAAGAAATAAAATGAGCAGCATCGTTAACCTGACTAGGTGATTACAACAACCCACAATCTCACATCTTCACAAGTCAATCGAACATCTCTTGTCCAGCTAACATCTCCATTCCAAAGAAAAGCATCTAATCCTTGTAGGTAGAGATGAGCAGATCAATCAGAGAATTCAACTTGAGTCAGATTTCCTAAGATGCGCGGTTCCATTTAAATGATCTGAAAATAAAAAAAAAATGCCCAGCGCCATTTCACACATGTTGAAAACTGAGTGGGCCAATGGCGTTTGGCACGTCAGAGCGGGCTTCCCATAATGCCTTGCAGCAATCTAATCACATGATGTAACACAGCCAATCAAATGGCTATCACAGGCATGATGAAACATAGGGGCCAGCCAAGGGGAGCCATGTTATGTCTGTACTTGTCACCAACCAGGGGTGTTTGATTGTCCCCAGTTCATCAGGGATTTATTATATCCCACTTTCCATTTCTGGTTTGGAACTTGCAGCTCTCTGGCACCCCCCTTACCCTCAGGTTAGTCAGAGAACTACACCTAGAATAAGTAGTCGCCAGAAGTGCTGCCTTGCCGTGTACTGGCTATTAGGCTCTCCGTAGCGAGGGCGGTATGTATGTCACCCAGTCTCAGGCGGGAAATGCACACATAATAACCTCCGTCCGTCACTGCCAAAGTCTCCCCAAAAGCCCAGTACACTTTCTGCCACCAGCCCCTAGTTCTATATTAACATCAATATCGGGTCAGGAGCCCAATCCACTAGGTAGCATTAATTTAGCATGGATATGTGGCAGTAAGTTTATAGAGCAAGGAAAACGAAGCTAGTAAATTTTATGGATTTTACTCCAAAAAGGATAGGCAGTGTTTACAAAAGTACAAAAGATATTACAACTACAGTATATACAGGCAATTATAAAATAAAAGTGGATTAAGATATGAAACTTACATTTATCAGTCAATGGTACACCATGTTGAGGTGGGGGAGGGGAAACGTTTCATATCATCAGGTCAAAATGCACAGCCTCTCATAGCTGATTCCCCAGGCAGAAAGACAACTTCCTAATTGGGCTTCATAGCCTTATACTCTCTGTTCCATGACCTCACTGAGTGGGCGGAGCTATGGCATGCACTCCCTTTTTGAACGTTATTAAAAAGCTTGAGTGCCATAACTCGGGCTGCACGGCTCACAGGGGGATGACAGAAGTATTGTAGGTTTTCGGACAAAATTAGCTTTCATTGAAGTCTAAACATGGTGTGGCTGTGTGGCCTGGTCGGGTCAAAATCAGTTTCTCGGCTCCTGCTGGACACCGGAGTTTCAAAACCCACCGGTGGGCAGCTCTACCGATGCAGATGCTAAAAATGTAAGTTTCTCGCCTCTACAAATACTCGGTGTTATGATATTCAAGTTTGCAAGGACATTGAGAACATATGCTTCAAGAACTGCTTCCAACCAGTTTTAGGGTTGTAAACTGCTGGCACACTAGGTTCTCACCTTACACAGCTGCATAGCAGTGGAGTGTGAGGGGGGCCTCAGCTTAGTGAGGGGGAATGTCTGTGAGCTGTGTCTGCATGTCACTTCCAAACCCAGGAGATGCAACAGAGCTCTGTATGTGTGATCGAACAATAAGATATTACATCATATTTCCTGACACCTCCCCTTTTGGACTACGCCACAGAGGCAGGACCTCTCGGTACTCCTCCATGCGCACCTTGGCAGTCTCACCCCGCTGGGACAACCCATCTGCGTTGCCATGCTTTAGCACGGGGGAGCTGCTCAGGGCTGTTTTCAAAGCCTGGAAAGCCACCTCACAGCCACCTGTCCAGTCGACTGGGATAGCTTCTTCCTGGTGAGGTCCATCAAGGGCTTTGCAAGGCTTCTATAGTTCTGAACAAAGCGCTTGTAATACCCTGCAGTGCCCAGGAAGGACATTACCTGCTTCTTGATCCTGGGGTGGGCTAGGACACGATAGCGTCCACTTTTCCAGGCTCTTGCCTCATAGAGCCCTCGCCTACCCGGTGCCCCAGGTAGTGGACCTCGCTCATGCCCATTTGGCACTTTCCCGGCTTGATGGTCAGGCCTGCTTGGTGGATGCACCCGAGCACCTCCTGGAGATGCTGAAGGTGATCCTCCCAGGTGGAGCTGAAGACGGCAATGTCATCCAGGTACGCCACCATGTACCTCTCCAGTCCTTGAAGCAGGTGGTTGACCATCCGCTGGAAGGTAACAGGGGCATTCCTCATGCCAAAAGGCATGACTGTAGACTCATACAGTCCGAAGGGGGTGATAAAGGCGGACTTCTCCTGTGCTTCGGGGCTCAGGGGAATTTGCCAATATCCCCGTCTCAGATCCATGATAGATAGCACGTGCTAGCTAACCGCTAAAGCAGCTCCTCGATGCGTGGCATTGGATGCACATCAGAGGCTGTGATGTAATTGCGCCCCCTGTAGTCCACACAGAACCGGGTGGTCCGTTTCCTTTTTGGCATCAGGACTACAGGTGAGGCCCACGTGCTCTTGGACCGTTGTATTACCCCCAGCTGCAACATCTCATCGATCTCCTGGGGCATGATGTTCTGGACCTCATCAGAGATCCGATAGGGTGTCCGCCATAGGAGGGCACGGTTCCCGGTGTCCACTTCGTGGACCGATACCCCAGTCCTTCCGGGTCAGTTGGTAAACACAGCCTGGAAGGTTTAAAGCATTGCTAGCAGCTGAGACTGCTGGGGTGCGGATAGCAAGGCGCTTACCTCCACGTCCTCTATGGACCCACCGGCCTTAGCTTGGGCCAGCATGTCCAGGAGAGGGTCTTCCTCCCTGTCCTTGGGCAGGTTGCAGACCGATAGGACGCAGGCTCCACGTTGCTGATGAGCCTTCACCATATTGACGTGGAAGGCCTTGCGCCTACCCCGAACGTGGTCAAGACTGATCACGTAGGTGACTGGGTTGAGCTGTTGGTGTACGACTTACGGGCCTTTCTAGGCCGCCTGAATTTTTATCCTTTGCTACGGGGACCCGCACCCACACCTTCTGATCCACCTAGTAGGTCCGCTCCTGGGCGTTCTGGTCGTACCAGTGCTTATTGTCAGCCTGAGCCTGCGCCATTTTGTCGTGCACCAGCTGCGTCAATGTTTGCATCTTGTCACTGAAGCACATGACATTTTTCACGATGGACACTTCTGAAGGGCTCAGCTCTTCTTCCCGGATTCCCTTACAAACCCAAGGGGTCCGCGGACGCGCCTGCCAACAGGAGCTTGAATGGGGAGAACCCCATTGAGGCCTGTGGAACCTCTTGGGAAGCGAATAGCAGGTGTGGGAGATACTGCTCCCAGTCACGTCCTTGGGTCTCAATCAGCATTCTTAGCATCTGTTTGAGGGTACCGTTGAAGCGTTCACACAAACCATTGGATTGGGGGTGATACGCACTCGATACCAGACTCTTCACCTGCATTTTCTTACAGAGAGCCTCCATTAGACGAGACACAAATTGAGTCCCTTGGTCGATAAGCATCTCCCTGGGAAATCCTACTCGTGAAATGATGGCCAGCAGGGCATACGCCACCTTATCTGCCCTAGTTGAGGACAGAGCCACTGCCTCCGGGTACCGGTAGCATAGTCTACCAAAGTAACGACATACTGCTTTCCAGAGCTGCTGGGTACGGCCAGTGGTCCCACTATGTCCACTGCGATCATCTGGAAAGGCTTCTCTATCACTGGCAAAGAGATCAGGAGAGGCTTGGGAACAGGCCCTGACTTTCCCACTCTTTGACAGGTGATACAGGAGCGGCATTAGTTTGTTACATCTGTCCCCATCTTGGGCCAATAGAAGTGTTGAGACAGCCGGGCCTTAGTCTTGCTGATCCCCAAGTGTCCAGCGAGTGGGCTCTCATGGGCAATCCACAACAACTCACCCCTAAATTGGTATGGGACGACCAGCTGTCTTTCCCTCAACCACTCTTTTTGGGATTTACCGGGAACTGTCTCCCGGTACAACCTCCCTTGTTCCCAGTAAGCCCTCTCCTTATCAGTCATGGAGGTGGGCATTTTGGCAAGGTGTCTCAAGGTCCCCAGGCTTGTATCTGAATGCAGAGCTGCCTGGAACTCCTGGCTGGAGGCAGCCAGAAGTGACGTCAGGGTCCCTTCGTCACGGGAACCCTCTGGGACCTGCTCTGGGTCCGTCTTTGGTACTGTCACCCCTCTGACTGAGGAGGGTCCAGAAGGCAGGGCGTTACCTACATTCTGGGCACTCTGACTGCGGGTGACAGCAGCTACAAAGGCTGTCTCCCTTGGGATTTCCACAGATTCATCAGCCGGCGCTGCTATGGGTACTACCTCCCCATCCAATCCCAATACCTCAGGAGCAGTTTTATATATGGGGCAGTTACCTTCCTCTGTGGTACTGGTCAGTTGCACGGCATCACTTTCCTCATGGTTCCCGTGCATCTCCCCATTTCCCTTAGCACTGTCGCTTGCTCCTGTTTGGGGTTCCTCAGCCATTTCACCCCGCAGCGTGATGTGGCTGAGCACCTGTAGACACATCATCATTATCAGATAAATGGTTATCAGGTAAATCACTGTCAGGTAAAGCATGCATATTCACAATATCATCATTGGCATTAGCATCACCCTCGGCATCAGATTGGGGATAGGTGTCAGGGACATAATACGCGTACATCCTCCCCAAATCAGTCCCCAACAAAATGTCGGTGGGCAAGTTTTCGGAAAACCCCACTTCCTTCACCCCGCTACCGTCACCCCAATCTAAAAAAAACCCGGGCCATCGGCAAGGGACAGCGGACGCCCCTAATCCCGGTGACAGTCAGGGTTTTCCAAGGAATAATCTCTTCAGGGGCCGCCAGTCCGGGTTGGATGAGGGTTTGTTCAGACCCAGTGTCCTTGAGGCCTGTAGCAACATGGCTCCTCAAGGTGACGTGCTGCAAATTTTCACAGACCCTTCCAACCACTCCACCCACAAAGAGAACTGCTGCATTAGGCCCTGAGGCCTTGTCTGGGGGGTTCTTCTGCTTCTCCGGACAAGTGGCGCTGAGATGTCCAGTCCAATTGCAGGAAAAACACTTGCGAGGGTCTGATGAAGGCCTGGCGGTGGCAAAGGGGACAAGGCCTCCGGTGAGTCGGCTGGAAGGGGTACTGGGGTTGATTGTTGGCTTATCCCCTTTCCAGCTGGCTGTGACTGGCTTCCACACCTTCGGTCTACGGTTGGCCTCCTAGGTGTCAGCGCTCTGCGCTGCTTTATCCACGTCTTTTGGCTCCCTGTCCATCACGAACTGTCGCACCTCAGCTGGGCAAAGATGTAGGAACTGGTCTTTTATCATCAGGTCCCTCAGCTGCTCAAAGGTGGTTGCTGACAGTCCTTGGATCCACTGGTCAAAGTGGGTCCTGAGTCCATGCACCACATCGCTGTAACTGTCGTGTGGGCCACTTTGTAGGTTCCGGAACTTTTTACGGTAAACCTCAGTAGTTAGCAGGTACTTCTCTATCAGGGCTTGCTTGATGGCTTCATAGTCTCCATCTTGGTCTGGCTGGAGAGAAGAAAGCACCTTCAGAGCTTTTCCTTTGAGCTCTGGGGTCAAATATCGGGTCCATTAGTCCACAGGCAGCTCTTACTTTCTGCAGGCTTTCTCAAATCTCCACAGAAAAATGTCCAAGTCCCCGTCCTTTTCCATCACAGGAAAGTGCTCTGGCCAGGGTTTAGGGAACTGAGAGTTGCTGTGACTCACTTCTGGGCTAGTAAGACCTCTGCCTCTGGATTCGGGCTAATTCCAGCTGGTACTGTCTCTCTTCCCACTCAGCCTGGGCCTGTCGGTGTTGCTGAATCAGCTGAAGACGTCCCTCAAGATCGTCTGCATGGAGTTAATTCAAGGCCATCTGCAGGAGGGGGTCCACGTGGCCCTGGTTGCAAGTAGGGCCGGCATTCAGGGGTTGGACCTCTGCAGCAGCACCACCTGCGCTTGGGCTGGCTCCTGCATCCCCTGGGCTCTGGGGACGGACTGGCTCTACTTCAAGTCGCACCACTTCTGCGACCATTTGATTTTTGCTTTTGCCACAGGGATCAATGCCTTTGTACGTACATATACCAGCAAGAATGTCCTTTTTTGCTGCTTATACCAGGCCTCTCACAGCATATCCATAATTGCCAAATAAAAGGATAGAAAAACAAAGAGAAGGGGAGGGAATAACTGCTATATGCCCACTATTGTCTCAGCACTACTAAACACTGAGTTTGTTCTCCAAAACGTTTTGCGCAGGGTCCTCGCAAGAACTGTGCAAGTTTTTAGTGAGAGGAATGATTGCTCAGACCAGATCACTAATGCTCTATGATCCCACCGCTCTGCCACCAATATGTCACAAACCGGGGGTGTTGGTTGCCCCCAGTTTGTCAGGGATTTGTTATATCCCACTGCTGCCACCAATATGTCACGAACTGCGGGTAACCAAACACCCCCCGGTTCATGACAGTACTGTTTAGGGATAGGTGCTCAGAGGATAGGGATAGATAAAGACCTAATGTGATTGTGGTAGTGATGAGCGAATGTAGTTGGATAACATGTCGGTTAGACAGCAGCAACACATATGAGGATTGCCTAACACGCAGCCACAACACATGCGAAGATTGACTAACAGCAACAACATGCGAGGATTGCCTAACAGCCGCAAAACATGCAAGAATTGCCCAACTGCCACAAAACATGTGAGGATTGCCAAACAGCTGCAACACATGCAAGGATTGCCAAACAGCCGCAACACATGCGAGAATTGCCTAACAGTCGCAACACATGCGAGGATTGCCTAACAGCCGCAAAACAAACGAGGATTGCCTAACAGCTGCAAAATATGCAAGGATTGCCTAACAGCCACAACAAATGTGAGGGTTGCTTAACATGCAGCTGCGACACATGCAAGGACTGCCTGACAGCCGCAAAACATGCAAGAATTGCCCAACAGCCACAAAACGTGAGGATCGCCAAACAGCCGCAACATATGCAAGAATTGCCTAACAGTCGCAACACATGCGAGAATTGCCTAAGAGCCGCAAAACATGTGAGGATTGCCTAACAGCCGCAACACATGCGAGAATTGCCTAACAGCCGCAACACATGCAAGGATTGCCTAAGAGCCACAAAAAATGTGAGGATTGCCTAACAGCCGCAAAACATGCGAGGATTGCCTAACAGCCGCAACACATGCGAGGACTGCCTAAGAGCCACAATACGTGAGAATTGCCTAACATGCATCCGCAACACATGCGAGGATTGCCTAACGTGCAGCTGCAACACATGCAAGGATTGCCTAACGTGCAGCCGCAACACATGCAAGGATTGCCTAACGTGCAGCTGCAACACATGCGAAGATTGCCTAACAACTGCAATACATGCGAGGATTGCCTAACATGCAGCCACAAAACATGCGAGGATTGCCTAACAACCACAAAACACGTGAGGATTGCCTAACAGCTGCAAAACGTGAGGATTACCTAACAGCCGCAAAACATGCGAGGATTGCCTAACAGCGGCAACACATGCGAAGATTGCCTAAGAGCCGCAACACATGCGAGGATTTCCTAACAGCCGCAAAACATGCGAGGATTGTCTAACAGTGGCAACACATGCGAAGATTGCCTAAGAGCCGCAACACATGCGAGGATTGCCCAACAGCCGCAAAACAGGATTGCTTTGGAAATTGCAGTCACACAGCTCAAAAGTTGTGGACAGGTATCCAGGCCAAGTTAGAGCAATGACGGTCTCCAGTGAACCTGGAGCCAGGGAAGGCCGTGTGCGATAACGGTGCAAACCTGGTGGCGGCCCTATGCTTGGGCAACCTGATACATGTGACTTTCATAGCTCACATTCTCAACCTGGGTTAGAACAATTTCTCCGCCATTATCCCGGCTTGGATGCGCTGCTGCAGAAAGCACAGTTGTATGCTAACTTCCGTCGTCATAGACTTGCATTGCTACAGAGGTCTTTCGGCATTGATGTGCAATGTGCTGACATGGTGGAATTCCACTCTGCACATGTTGTAGCGACTGTGACAGCAGCAACAATCCCTGTTGCAGTATGTCAATTTGCATAGCCTGGGACAGTTTTGAAATGGCTACAAAAATGGATAGCAATGACGATGCCATCATCAGCATCACTATTCCTGTGATCTACATGCTGGAGCACACTTTTAATAATCTGCGGGAGGAGGTGGTTGTCCCAGAGGAAGAGGAGAAGCAGAGGAGGATGTGGAAGGGATAACAATATCTCTAAAGTTCCGGACTGTTGTTGCACAGGCGGGTGCCATGGGAAGATGGCTTACGGCGATCGGGGGGGGCACTCATAGTTCCAGGCAAACTGTTAGTGAAGGAGTCAAGGAACAAATGGAGGATAACAAGAAGGAAGAAGTGATGGGCGTGCAACAGTCAGGAAAGGAAGAGGATAATGATCCTCTCTCTGTTGTGCTTGGTTGGTGGGAGGGGACGGAGGAAGCAAGCTTGATGTCACGCACAGTGTTGTGAACACTCTGAATCTGACTTCTGAGTTTGGGCTCCCCCTGGTGGCTGCTGATAATAATGAAGCTACTTTCGCTAACAGTAGTCTATCACCTGGGGGCGATGATTGGCAATCAGGTGTTTCTGACTGGGGAGATATAAGTGAGCAACCTTCCCATGATCCTTGCTGGTGATTTGTTTCTTCTTGGTCCCTTTTGGAAGTCAGCTTGCTTCCTGCTTTGTCCTGCAACTTTCATATAAGTTATTATCTGTTTATTTCTGTGGCATTTGTTTTCCCTTTTGTCTTTTTCAGTTTTCTGCCCTTCTGGAGTTAGTACAGCCGGGGTCCCCTGCGGGGGCCTGCGTTGGACTCGGTTCCTATTTTGCCACTGATTATGTATTTTCAGTTCCCTGTTATTTCAGTATCTGTTGATTTGCTACCAGTTCACACCAAAGACAGTTTATGTATTTTCAGTTCCCTGTTATTTCAGTATCTGCTGATTTGCTACCAGTTCACACCAGAGACAGTTTATGTATTTTCAGTTCCCTGTTATTTCTGCATCCGCTGATTTTCTACCAGTTCACACCAGTGACAGTTTATGTATTTTCAGTTCCCTTTTATTTCAGTATTTGCTGATTTGCTACCAGTGCACACCAGAGTCTGATCTAGCGGGGGAGAGATCGTGTGGTCTCAGTATTTTTGCATATCAGACAGGTTGGAGTTTTTCTTAGAGTTTTTGCTGGATTGCAGACAGTATCCTTTCCTGTCCTTTTCTATCTAGACAGTTTGGGCCCCAGCATTTGCTTGCGTTATTTTCTGCCTGTGCTTGTATTTCATCTTGTCTCACCGCCAATATATGTTGTGGGGGCTTCCTATTCCTTTGGGGCTCTACTCTGGGGCAGTTAGCTTTCCCCTTTTCTCTCTTTAGACTTAGTTAACTCTCCGGCTGTGTCGAGGCGTCTAGGGCACCGTAGGCATGTCCCACGGCTACTTCTAGTTGTGCTGTCAGTTTAGGTGTCTGCAATCCGCTAGTTACTAAACTCTCTGGGTGTCCGGTTGTTAAGACTATTTTTGCTACTGTCCTCCTCGGCCACCAAATCATAACAGAATCACCGGCCTGACTGTAATTCTAGGGTACTCAAAAGAAGGGAAAAAAAAGGGATTTCAGAATTTTTAATATATTTTTTCCTCTTTTTCTCTGGGGCCGTAGGAGGATTTTTTCTTCAATGGAAATTAAGCAGTTGTCTGATCGTGTTGAGCAGCTCGCTGCTGAAGTTCGGGGAATTTCTATCTATCTCACTCAGCCGTCTGTTGTAGAACCTAAGATCCCTATTCCTGATTTATTTTTGGGGATCGGTCTAAATTCTTGAACTTTAAGAATAATTGTAAATAGTTTTTTGCCTTGAAACCTAATTCCTCGGGGGACTCTGTACAGCAGGTTAAAATTGTCATCTCCCTGTTGCGCGGCGACCCTCAGGACTGGGCCTTTTCCCTGACACCTGGGGATTCTGTTTTGGCTAATGTGGATGTGTTTTTTCAGGCTCTGGGGTTGTTGTACAATGAACCT
>JARQOD010008383.1:0-35773 GCA_033576555.1 Oophaga sylvatica | reverse complement strand
CACTAAGACATTTTTTAGCGCAAAGCTCCAAACCCCCAACTCTAGAGGGGCCTGCTCCGGGGGATATTGGGGGGTAATTTTTAAATTTACCCCAAGGTCCCCGAGGAAATTTCAACCGCGGGCCCGACTAGATTTTAAGATCCAGCTACTGTTTGGATTTCCGACCAGGCCGGGTGAACCCAAATCTCCTCCTACCGGCATCGCTAGATTGCGGGGGTTTTTTTGTTCCCTAGGTGACCTCTAAACATAAACCCTGACCCTTCGCCTCTTTTCACCCCATTTGGGCTTGTTCCCTGGCGACCTTCGGTAGCTGAACCCCTTCTGCTAAAAGGTCTTTTATGGGAAAGGGGGTTTGATGACTGGAAATTTTTTTCTTGTCGTCCCCGCCTTTTTCTAAAAGTTGCCAGGACCGGCCAAAAAATATTCGCCGTCCACGGAATGGAAAGAGCGAGATCTGCTTGAAATCGCCCGGCCAACTTTTTCAGCCAAAATCCCTTCGTGCTGCTTGACAGCCCTGCCGCTCGGGCAGCCATTCTTACTGAGTCCGCTGAAAAATCAGCCGGGAAAGCCGCCGCATTCTGAATTATTGGCAAGGTTTTCCAAATTGTCCCCCGGGGGTTTTCCATCTTTAACGGGAAGCTAAGGTCTGGGCCAACCATCAATGACCGGCTGCAAAGTGGCTCAATTTCCCCGCCTCAGGGCCCCGGGGCCGACTTTCCCCCCCCAGGCCCTTTTTCAAGAAGAATCTCCCTTCCGTTAGGGGTCTTTCAAAGCCCCCCAATTCAAAGGGGAGGAGGATTTTTTAGAACCCTTCCCCACTGCTGCATCCCTTCGGGCCCTTACCCCATTTTCCCCCGTGGGGGTTTTAAAAAGGGGAACCCCTTTAAAAAAAAAAAACCGCTGGGGTAAGGAGCCCTTTTTTTTCGGGCTTCTTCCACTCTTGTCTAAAAAGGCCTTGGATGCACTGTTTAGTGGAAAGGGTCCCGTTTTTTTTTTGGGTCTAGACCACCAAACATCAGATCCTGTCTGAGGGCTCTGTTTCCCTCCTCTACCCCCATGGGGACCTAACGATTTTACAAATTTGTCCTCGGGCCAAGGGAAAACAAAAACCCGGGGGCGTCTCCGTAGAAGACGAGGAGGAAGCCCAAAGGAAGGCGAGGAGGGGGGCCCGGGCACAACTTCACCCCTATCAGGGGGGCAGGCGACTCTGAACAGATAAAAAACTTTCATTCTCGCCCGGGAAAATTCTTCCGGTCTTGAGGACGCTTTCAAATCTGCCTTATTATCTCCTTAGGGTTTCGGTGAAATCTGGAGTCTCCTCCGCTATCTAAAAAAAGGGAAGGGGCATAGGGGGGTTTACTATGCATCCCATGCCCCCGCCCTTCCCCCTTAAAAATGCCCTACCCCTCTGTTTGCAGCACGGCTGGGCCCAACCCCTTTTGGGCAAGGGCCCGGCAGAGGGAAGCGCAAAAGGCACATTCCCGTGCTTTTTTTCACCGAACAAATTCTTTCCCCCGTAAAAAACAAATGGGGGAAAAAAAGTATTACTGGGTATTCTAAATCTGACATCTCTTACCCCTTGACAGCAGTAGGTACCGGATCACGGGGGGGGCTTTTACCCAGCTGCGGGGGCTTTTCCCACGGGGAAACTTCTGCGGCGGGTGCCCTGCCATTAAAGGGGGCGCTCTGTTGCTGCTGCGCCTCCTGTTGCCCCCGGGGCCCCTTTGCAGTGTCCATGTAAAAAAATGGGGCGAAGCCTTTACCCCTTTTTCCGGGTCCTTATATCCCCCCCCGGATACCCGGGATCAGCGGTCTGGGCCCGGGGGCCACCCCCCCTCCCCCCTTCCCCCCCCCCCCACGGGCCCCCCCCCCACCTCCCCCCCCCCGTCCCCACAGCAGGCCCGTCCCGATGATGCAGCCGCCAAAATTTTCAAAAAAAAAGCCGGCCCGGGGTCTCACTTCCCGGTTCCGGGGGTGGGGACTCCCCCCCCTTTTTTTTTTTTTTTCCCCCGCCGCAGGACCAATGGGGTAAGCAAATCCCCCCTTCCCTCGCCCCCCCGAGCGGAGATCTCCCCCCCACCCCCGCCGCGCTCGCAACAGCGGGGCACGACGAATTTCCAAAAACCCCCCCCCCCCCGTCCATAGCAGTGCGCGCGGGGGGAAATTCAAAACCCCCCGCCGCGCCTCCATAGCCGTGACGCGCGGGGGAAATTCAAAACCGCCCGCCGCGCCTCCATAAAGTGACGCGCGGCGGGAAATTCAAAAAAAACCCCCGCCGCGCCGTTCCACAGTGACGCGGCGGAAAATTCAAAATTTTAAAAATTTTTTTTTTTTTTTTTTTTTTTTTTAAAAATCACGGCGCACCCTCAAAGGCCCCCCCCATGACAGGACCACGGGAGGACAGGGGAAGGGTCGGGACCAGGGAAGGGGGGGGAAAACTTACCCACCCGGGGCTGGGTGGAGACAGGAATCCCCGGTACGCCCACCCGCTCCGCACACGCCGTGGAACCACCCGGGCCCACCCTGGCGCTTTTAGGGGGTGCACCGGCCGAGAGGGGGAAACCCCCCCCCTACCTGGGGCCCCACCGGCCGGCCCGGGTCCCCCCTGAAGACTTCAACTGTAGGAAACCCGCCTTTTGGAAAGGAAAACCCAAATGATTTGGGAGAGGGTGCCGCCCTTTTATATCTGTAGGTTTCCCGTTCCTAAGGGGCGGGTCCCCCTCTCTGAGTGCTTTCTGGACGTTCGAAAAAAAGAGATGCTCTCAAGTGCACATTCCCACCTCCCGATTATGGATTCGGGGGGAGTTGGATGGGACTGGTAAAGCCCCCCCATCCACAGCGCGACGAAATGGTCAGTAGAGATTTGGTGGGAATGCGTATTTTTCTCCGGGGGACTGTGAGATAAATTCCCGGGGGCTGCTCCAGATCAATTTTGGGCTATTTTCGAAATAACGTTCTCCCCGCAGAGAATTGAGACTGACCAGCAAAGAGGGAGGGGATTTACCCTTTGTCTAGGTCGCCCTCTCTGAGCGAACCTAGACACAGGGTTTTTCCACCTCTCCCCGGGCAGGGACGGATCCCGGGCTCCTTACTGCCACGTAGAAGCAACTCCCCCGGCACGGGGTAAGCCTGAGGGTTTACCATCTTGGGTTGGGCGACCTTTAGGCTCAGGGGAAGAGTATTTTGGGGGGGAAACGGGGGATGAGGGTTTCTGAAATAGGAGCAGACGGGAAAAACCCCTCTCACGGGGGCCCTTTGGCCCCCTCCCGGAACCGTAGGGCAATCCGGGTGGGGAAAAGTTTTGTATCGAGAGTGGGAGGTATGTCCCCGACCCCGGCGATTCATCTTTAAAACGCCGGACAAAACCCCCCAGAAAAACAGAACCAAAGGGGTCGTTTTCCCGGCCACTCCGAGGGAAGGGTACGGGAAACCGTATGGCATTTTGGCCCACGTTGAACTTCCTGACGGGGGGTAGCAGAGAGACGGGGATGAGTTTTCCTGGGTTCGTCAAGACCTTCCCGGGAAATCCGGAGAAGGCAGACGGTCGGACACCAGGGGTCCTCTCTCCCAAAAGGATTTAGCCAGGCCGGGGCCTCCCCGGTGAGAAGACAGAAAAAGGGCAATTTTGGCCCCGGGCAGATTTAAACTGGTGGGACAGGGTTAAAAGTGCGGGGTGCCCCTGTTTAATGAAGCCCGAGCCTGAGCGGGGTCGCCTCCAAGCGGGGAGGAAGAAAGCCGGGGCCGGGCGGGGAAACCACGGAATGGGTGGAGAGCGGAGCTGCCTTTGGGGGTCATGGCCCCAGGGTAGTTGCGGGTGGAGCACCAGAGTGCCAGGCGAAAATTGACATTCCCGGGGTTACCCGGATGGACTCCTGGGGGACCTTTTACGGGACATTTTTCATGAAAAGGGGTCCGAGAGCGAGGGAGCTTGGGTGCCCCCGGGTTCCATGGGCCCCACAAACTGTAACGGGGCCCGGGGGGGCGGAACCTCGTGCTAAAATATACAAGGGGGCGGGCCTTTTAAGGGGGCGGGGGGCGACCAGGGGAGACGGGCAGGCTCACAGCAGAACCGGGCACCCCCCTTGGTGAAAAGGGCAGGAGGGCCGGCAAGTGACCCAGGGGAGTCTTGGATGAACGGGCAGGAGGTCACGGGAAGTGACCCGGGGCAGTCTTGGGTGAACGGGCAGGAGGTCACGGGAATGACCGGGGCAGATCCGCACTCCACATAGAGAATAACGGAGCCTCGGGCACGACCTCCACCCGCAGAGCCCACTCCACATAGAGAAAAGGGAGCCTCCGCACTCCACCCGCCTCACATAGAAGAAAGGAGGCACTCCTACCCGACCCCCACTAGAGTAATAAGGAGCCTCCGGGCACCACCTCCACCGCAGACGACTCCACATAGAGAACAATGAAGCCTCCGGCACCGACCTCCACCAGCAGAGCCGCACTCCACATAGAGAAACGGAGCCCCCGGCACCGACCTCCACCCGCAGAGCCCACTCCACTAGAGAACAAGGAGCTCCAGCACCGACCTCCCCCCGCACTCCACATAGAGAATAATGGAGCCTCCGGCACCGACCTCCCAAAACCCGCACTCCACATAGATAATAATGGAGCCTCCGGCACCGACCTCCACCCGCAGAGCCGCACTCCACATAGAGAAAATGGAGCTCCGGCACCGACCTCCACCGCAGAGCCGCACTCCACATAGAGAAAACGGAGCCTCCGGCACCGACCTCCACCCGCAGAGCCGCACTCCACATAGAGAATAATGGAGCCTCCGGCACCGACCTCCACCCCATCCACATAGAGAATAAGGAGCCTCCGGCACCGACTCCACCCGCACTCCACATAGAGAAACGACGGAGCCTCCGGCACCGACCTCCACCCGGCCACTCCACATAGAGAATGAGGAGCCTCCGGCACCGACCTCCACCCGCAGAGCCGCACTCCACATAGAGAATAACGGAGCCTCCGGCACCGACCTCCACCCGCAGAGCCGCACTCCACGGAGAGAATGATGGAGCCTCCGGCACCGACCTCCACCCACAGAGCCTCACTCCACATAGAGAACAACGGAGCCTCCAGCACCGACCTCCACCCGCACTCCACATAGAAAATAATGGAGCCTCCGGCACCGACCTCCACCCGCAGAGCCGCACTCCACATAGAGAATAATGGAGCCTCCAGCACCTACCTCCACCCGAAGAGCCCGCACTCCACATAGATAATAAGTATGGCCTCCGGCACCTACCTCCACCCGCAGAGCCGCACTCCACATAGAGAACAATGGAGCCTCCGCACCGACCCTCCACATAGAGAATAATGGAGCCTCCAGCACCCGATCCTCCACCCTGCAGAGCCGCACTCCACATAGAGAATAATGGAGCCTCCGGCACCGACCTCCACCCGCACTCCACAGAGAGAACAATAGAGCCTCCGGCACCGACCTCCACCCGCAGAGCCTCACTCCACATAGAGAATAATGGAGCCTCCGGCACCGACCTCCACCCGCACTCCACATAGAGAACGACGGAGCCTCCAGCACCGACCTCCACCCACCGCACTCCACATAGAGAAACGAGCCTCCGGCACCGACCTCCACCCGCAGGCGACTCCACAAGAGAAGACGGAGCCTCCGGCACCGACCTCCACCCCAGCCGCACTCCACATAGAGAATGACGGAGCCTCGGCACCGACCTCCACCCGCACCACTCCACAAGAAAATGACGGAGCCTCGGCACCGACCTCCACCCGCAGAGCCGCACTCCAATAGAGAATAGGAGCCTCCGGCACCGACCTCCACCCGCAGAGCCGCACTCCACAGAGAATAACGGAGCCCACTACCTCACCCAGAGCGCACTCCACATAGAGAATAATGGAGCCTCCGACCGACCTCCACCGCAGAGCCGCACTCCACATAGAGAATAATGGAGCCTCCCACCGACCTCCACCCGCAGAGCCGCACTCCACATAGAGAATAACGGAGCCTCCGGCACCTACCTCCACCCGCAGAGCCGCACTCCACATAGAGAATGACGGAGCCTCCGGCACCGACCTCCACCAGCCGCACTCCACATAGAGATAATGGAGCCTCCGGCACCGACCTCCACCCGCACCCACATAGAGAAAACGAGCTCCGGCACCTACCTCCACCCGCACTCCACATGAGAAAGGAGCCTCCGGCACCGACCTCCACCCGCACCCACATAAGAAAGAGCCTCGGCACGACCTCCACCCGCCACTCCACATAGAGAAAACGGAGCCTCGGCACCGACCTCACCCGCATCCACGAGAAATATGGAGCCTCGACGACCCCCCGACCACTCCACAAGAGAACAGAGCCTCAGCACCGACTCCACATAGAAATAATGGAGCCTCCGCACCGACCTCCACCCGGCCACTCCACAAGAGAATAATGGAGCCTCCGCACCACCTCCACCCGAGAGCCGCACTCCACATAGAGAAAATGGAGCCTCGGCACCGACCTCCACATAGAGAATATGGAGCCTCCAGCACCGACTCCACCGCAGAGCCGACTCACATAGAGAAAATGAGCCTCCGGCACCGACCTCCACCCGCACTCCACAAGAACATAGACCGCACGACCACATAGGAATAATGAGCCTCCGGCACCGACCTCCACCCGCAGAGCCTCACTCCACATAGAGAATAATGGAGCCTCCGGCACCGACCTCCACCCCACTCCACATAGAGAACGACGGAGCCTCCAGCACCGACCTCCACCCACAGAGCCGCACTCCACAGAGAATAACGGAGCCTCCGGCACCGACCTCCACCCGCACTCCACGGAGAGAAGATGGAGCCTCCGGCACCGACCTCCACCCCAGAGCCTCACTCCACATAGAGAACAACGGAGCCTCCAGCACCGACTCCACCCGCACTCCACATAGAAAATAATGGAGCCTCCGCACCGACCTCCACCCGCAGAGCCGCACTCCACATAGAGAATAATGGAGCCTCCAGCACCTACCTCCACCCGAGAGCCGCACTCCACATAGATAATAATGTAGCCTCCGGCACCTACCTCCACCCGCAGAGCCGCACTCCACATAGAGAACAATGGAGCCTCCGGCACCGACCTCCACATAGAGAATAATGGAGCCTCCAGCACCGACCTCCACCCGCAGAGCCGCACTCCACATAGAGAATAATGGAGCCTCCGGCACCGACCTCCACCCGCACTCCACAGAGAGAACAATAGAGCCTCCGGCACCGACCTCCACCCGCAGAGCCTCACTCCACATAGAGAATAATGGAGCCTCCGGCACCGACCTCCACCCGCACTCCACATAGAGAACGACGGAGCCTCCAGCACCGACCTCCACCCGCACTCCACATAGAGAACACGAGCTCCGGCACGACCTCCCCCGCACTCCAAGAGAGAACGGAGCCTCCGCACGACCTCCACCCCACTCCACATATAGAATGACGGGCCTCCGCACCGACCTCCACCCGCACTCCACATAGAGAACGACGAGCCTCCGGCACCGACCCCACCCGCAGACCGCACCCACATAGAGAATAATGGAGCCTCCGCACCTACCTCCCCAAGAGCCGCACTCCACATAGAGAACAGAGCCTCCGCACCGACCTCCACATAGAGAAAATGAGCCTCCAGCACCGACCTCCACACGCCGCACTCCACATAGAGAAATGTAGCCCCAACACCTACCTCCACCCAAGCCCACTCCACATGATAATAATGGAGCCTCCGGCACCTACCTCCACCCGCAGAGCGCACTCCACATAGAAAAATGGAGCCTCCAGCACCGACCTCCACCGCACTCCACATAGAGAATAATGGAGCCTCCGGCACCGACCTCCACCCGCAGAGCCGCACTCCACATAGAGAATAAGGAGCCTCCGGCACCTACCTCACCCACTCCAATAGAGAATAATGGAGCCTCCGCACCGACCTCCACCCGCAGAGCCGCACTCACATAGAGAATAATAGAGCCTCCGCACCGACCTCCACCCGCACTCCACAAGAGAACAACAGAGCCTCCGCACCGACCCCACATAGAGAATAATGGAGCCTCCGGCACCGACCTCCACCCGCAGAGCCGCACTCCACATAGAGAATAATGGAGCCTCCGGCACCGACCTCCACCCGCACTCCACAGAGAGAACAACAGAGCCTCCGCACCGACCTCCACCCGCAGAGCCTCACTCCACATAGAGATAATGGAGCCTCGGCACCGACCTCCACCCGCACCCACATAGAGAACGACGGAGCCTCCGCACCGACCTCCACTCGCCTCCACAGAGAGAAGACAGAGCCTCCGGCCCGACCTCACCCGCACTCCACAAGAGAACACGAGCCCCGGCACCGACCTCCACCCGCAGAGCCTCACTCCACATAGAGAATAATGGAGCCTCCGGCACCGACCTCCACCTGCACTCCACATAGAGAATAATGGAGCCTCCGGCACCGACCTCCACCGCAGAGCCGCACTCCACATAGAGAATAACGGAGCCTCCGGCACCGACCTCCACCCGCAGAGCCGCACTCCACATAGAGAATAACGGAGCCTCCGGCACCGACCTCCACCCGCAGAGCCGCACTCCACATAGAGAATAACGGAGCCTCCGGCACCGACCTCCACCGCAGAGCCGCACTCCACATAGAGAATAAGGAGCCTCCGGCACCGACCTCCACCCGCAGAGCCGCACTCCACATAGAGAATAGACGGAGCCTCCGGCACCGACCTCCACCCGCAGAGCCGCACTCCACATAGAGAATGACGGAGCCTCCGGCACCGACCTCCACCCGCAGAGCCGCACTCCACATAGAGAATGACGGAGCCTCGCGTCCAGGCACTCATGTACAGCTCCACCCGCAGAGCCGCACTCCACATAGAGAATGACGAGCCTCGGCATCTACTCCACCGCAGAGCCGCCTCCACAGAGAGAATGACGGAGCCTCAGCCCGACCTATCCGGCATCACATAGAGAATAGCGAGGTGTGCGTATCGGCGTGTGCGAGACGTAGGAGAGCCGCGGCGTCCTATTGGGGGATTCATGTACGGAGCGGAGCCGCGCGCCTTATTGGGGGATTCATGTACGGAGCGGAGCCGGTGCGTCCTATTGGGGGATTCATGTACGGAGCGGAGCCGCGTGCGTCCTATTGGGGGATTCATGTACGGAGCGGAGCCTCGTGCGTCCTATTGGGGGGATTCATGTACGGAGCGGAGCCTCGTGCGTCCTATTGGGGAGGGATTCACGTACGGAGAGCCTCGTGCGTCCTATTGGGGGGATTCAGTACGGAGCGGAGCCGCGTGCGTTCCTATTGGGGGGATTCACGTACGGAGCGGAGCCTCGTGTGTCCTATTGGGGGGATTCATGTACGAGCGGAGCCTCGTGTGTCCTATTGGGGGGATTCATGTACGGAGCGGAGCCTCGTGTGTCCTATTGGGGGATTCATGTACGGAGCGAGCCGCGTGCGTCCTATTGGGGGGATTCATGTACGGAGCGGAGCCGCGTGCATCCTATTGGGGGGATTCATGTACGGAGAGGAGCCGCGTGCGTCCTATTGGGGGGATTCATGTACGTGCGGAGCAGTGTGTGTCCTATTGGGGGATTCATGTACGGAGCGGAGCCGAGTGCGTCCTATTGGGGGGATTCATGTACGGAGTGGAGCGTGACGTCTATTGGGGGATTCATGTACGGAGCGGAGCCGCGTGTGTCCTATTCGGGGGATTCATGTACGGAGGGAGCCGTGTGTGTCCTATTGGGGGGATTCATGTACGTTGCGGAGCCGCGTGGTCCTATTGGGGGGATTCATGTACGGAGCCTCGTGCGTCCTATTGGGGGGATTCATGTAGGAGCGGAGCCGCGTGCGTCCTATTGGGGGGATTCATGTACGGAGCGGAGCCGTGTGTCCTATTGGGGGGATTCATTACGGAGCGGAGCTGCGTGCGTCCTAATGGGGGGATTCATGTACGGAGCGGAGCCGCGTGCGTTCTAATGGGGGATTCATGTACGGAGCGGAGCCGTGTGCTTCCTATTGGGGGATTCTGTACGGAGCGGAGCCGCGCGCGTCCTATTGGGGGGATTCATGTACGGAGCGGAGCCGCGTGCGTCCTATTGGGGGGGATTCATGTACGGAGCGGAGCCGCGTGCGTCCTATTGGGGGGATTCATGTACGGAGCGGAGCCGCGTGTGTCCTATTGGGGGATTCATGTACGGAGCCTCGTGTGTCCTATTGGGGGCGCTGTCCGCGGTGCATGGACGCCGGTGTGACTGAGGCCGCAGGTCCCGGGAGGATTAACCCCGTAGCAGCCGGAGAACAGCGTTATCCCATGTGACAAACTCCCGGATACAGATAGAAAGCGGAACATCACACAGAGGAAAACCGAGTGTTTGTGTATGAAGAACGGACGAGTGTGAACAGCGATGAATCGTGAGTAAGAATAACAGGAACCTGCAGCACTGAGCACTCACCTCCACCCGCAGAACCGCACTGCACATATGGCGGTAACTAGGCTCAACCGACCCCCAATACTCCACATCCCGCCATCACCTCCACTGCTTCCTGTCTGCTCTATGGAGGGAGAGGCGCCGCCCCTTCTGGTCACATGGGCGTGACGTCACAGAGGTCCTTTAGCCTCTACCTTTCCCTGCCGGCGAGGACCAGTGGCCCCAGGTAAGAGGCGCCTCCGGGGCCCTGCAGCACTGGGATAAGGGCTCTGTATACCGGCAGCTGCGGAGGAACTACACTTCCCAGCATGTCCTGACAGCACCAGGGCCAGGAGTGCAGGCTGTGTGGGCATGCTGGGATCTGTAGTGAGTAACGGTCCGCGGCCCCACATGTTGTCAGAGCCCCTCCCCCACCGATCATCCGGGAGATGGAAGGAATTCTATAGGGCGCAGGGGACTGGGGGAAGAGATTTCCGGCGCACACTCCCCTGACTGACCCCTCTCCCCTGACTGACCCCTCTCCCCACACTGCCCTCTCCCCTGACCTGACTGACCCCTCTCCCCACTCTGCCCTCTCCCCACACTGCCCTCTCCCCTGACTGACCCCTCTCTCCACACTGCCCTCTCCCCTGACTGACCCCTCTCCCCACACTGCCCTCTCCCCTGACTGACCCCTCTCCCCACACTGCCCTCTCCCCTGACTGACCCCTCTCTCCACACTGGCCTCTTCCCTGACTGACCCCTCTCCCCACACTGCCCTCTCCCCACACTGCCCTCTCCCCTGACCTGACTGACCCCTCTCCCCACTCTGCCCTCTCTCCTGACTGACCCCTCTCCCCACACTGCCCTCTCCCCTGACTGACCCCTCTCTCCACACTGCCCTCTCCCCTGACTGACCCCTCTCCCCACACTGCCCTCTCCCCTGACTGACCCCTCTCCCCACACTGCCCTCTCCCCTGACTGACCCCTCTCCCCACACTGCCCTCTCCCCTGACTGACCCCTCTCTCCACACTGGCCTCTTCCCTGACTGACCCCTCTCCCCTGACTGACCCATCTCCCCACACTGCCCTCTCCCCTGACTGACCCCTCTCCCCACACTGCCTTCTCCCCTGACTGACCCCTCTCCCCACACTGCCTTCTCCCCTGACTGACCCCTCTCCCCACACTGCGCTCTCACCTGACTGATCCCCTCTCCCCACACTGCCCTCTCCCCTGACTGACCCATCTCCCCACTGCCCTCTCCTGACTGTCCCCTGTCTCACTGCTGATTGGCTGCAGCTGGTCACATGGCCTTTTCTCGGGCTGTCATTCCCGCAGCAGACAGTAGAGGGGGCAGTGACAGATTCCTCTTACACCCAGTGGGGGGCGCTCATGGCGGCTCAGTGATTCTCTCCATGGAGGCCACACAGGGCTCTGCTGGAGCTTCTGGATGAAGTCCTGGAGGAAGGTCTCAGGGCCGGAGCCTTTACTGCGGCGTCACTCTGTGCTCTGTCCCCTCCCATTTGGCGGTATTGACATTTCCTGCTTTTGTGCCTCCTCAGAAAGCGACACTGGCATAAATGAGGTCAGACACAGCACAGAGGCCTCTGTCCCCTTAATATCCTTCACAGCTGGGGATGAATCTGATTTTTAGGGCTTCAGACAGAAGGTCCTGATGACAAATGACGTTTGGTGACAGCACAGTGTGAATAGCGCCTGAGGGCGGCTGACGCTGCGTTGTGTCCGGTACAGCGGAAACGTTAACGGTTTTCATTGTCACTGACGATAAGTGTCACTTTAAGCTGATAAACGTGTGCGCTACATGGGGACAGGTGACAGTGTGACAGATCCCGGGATGACGGCAGGAGGCAGAACAAGAGGTGACACATTTATTACCAGAGTGTGACTCCGCGCAGGGAGATTAACCCCCAAGGGTGGTTTACACGTTAATGACCGGGCCAATTTTTACAATTCTGACCACTGTCTCTTTATGAGGTTATAACTCTGGAACGCTTCAACGGATCTTCACGATTCTGAGATTGTTTTCTCGTGACATATTGTTCTTCACGTTAATGGTAAAATTTATTCTATATAACTTGCAGTCATTTATGAAAAAACGGAAATACAGCAAAAATTTTGAAAATTTTGCAATTTTCAAACTTTGAATTTTTATTCTCTTAAAACAGAGAAATATATCACACAAAATAGTTAATAAATAACATTTCACACATGTCTACTTTACATCAGCACAATTTTGGAACCAATTTTTTGTTTTGTTAGGAAGTTATAAGGGTTAAAAGTTGACCAGCGATTTCTCATTTTTACAACAAATTATACAAAACCATTTTTTTTAGGGACCACCTCACATTTGAAGTCACTTTGAGGGGTCTGTATTGCAGAAAATTCCCAAAGTGACACCATTCTAAAAACTGCACCCCTCAAGGTACTCAAAACCTCATTCAAGAAGTTTATTAACTGTGAAGAACGGGCACACAGTCCGCCACACGGTAGCCCGGGGGTCACGGCTTGTGATCCCACTGCTGCCACCAATGTGATGGAACGTGCACACACACGACGGCTGCTGCCGTCCGACCCAGTAAACTGCAGGGATTTATAACTATCCCACTTCCACTTAGGAACTTGCAGCTCTCTGGCTCCCCCCTTACCCTCAGGTCAGTCAGGGAACTGCACCTAGGATAATTGGTCGCCAGACGGGTCACTTGGATGTGTGCTGGCTATTGGGCACGCTGCAGTGAGGGAATTATAATTACTCCTGGCTGCAGCCAGGCAGTACCCTTATAAACCCCGCTGCGTCACTGCCAGCGTCACCCAATAGATTAACACTTTACACCCCTTTCTTTTAGCTGCCACCAGCTACGGGTTTGACTTAATACACAATTTATCAAGAGGGTCCGTAGCAACCCCAAAACAGTAGCGTAGTACGTCAGGCACGTGCCAATTCGTTTATAGAGCAGGAGAAACAAACTAATAAATTTATAGGTTTATTCCATAAAATCAGGCAATGCTTATATAATATAAAAAGATGTAACAAACTGAGACAATATAGTTATGTACAGATGCAGTTATAAAATAAAATGGGATTAAGAATGAAAGATAACTCACATGGTTGTTAGATCATATACAGGCGAGCCAGGCTGGGGGAAGGAGCCACACGTCATAGTTCATTGGGAGATCTCTTACTCAGCACATCCCAACAGAAAAAGAATCCCCAAAGGAACTTCACTGTAAGACTTATGCATGTCAGCTTCTGACCTCACAAAAAGGGCTGGTCCTCTGGCCACCTCCCCTGGCTGCAAGCTATGGTTTGAGCTCTGCGATATCATAAGGTTCATAACTCGTCCTGTGAACCTATCAGAATAACGGCAGACATATCAATGATCTCACTCTAGAAAGACGGTTCCAATGAGCCCACACTTGGGTGGGCTAGTTCATGGGGCACCCGAGAATTCCATTTCTCGGGTTCTGTTGGAGTTACAGGTTTACCAGTACCACGGGAACGATGCCCATCGGCGCATGGTTCAACACAGTAACTTTCGTGTTTCTAGCGAATGCTCCCACCGTGTTATTCCAAAAAAGAATGAATTACTCCAACATGGCTGCTATAGGAAGAAAGCACGTGTTCGGACAATGCAGGACCCCTGCGGTGAAGCGGGAAAACTTCCAGCACTGGCAGCTCACATTACACTGCCTGAGTGCAGGCTGACAGGGGGGGAAGGGAAGCGTGAGCTGCAGAGAAAAGGAGGGAGGGGTAGTTTGCCCTGTGCTTGCAAACGGTGGGGGGTTGTAGTACTATGGGGGAGAGTTCTGGAAACAGCACCAGAAATGAAGCTTCAGTATCATCACACCTCCCCCCTTTAGAGGGCGCTACGGAGGCATGACCTCTCGGTAATCCGACATGCGCACCTCAGCGGGTTCGCCACGTCGTGATAACCCATTGGCCATGGCTTGGGCTAGCATGTCTAGGAGGGGATCCTCTTCCCCGTCCTCGGGCAGATTGCAGACCGGTAGGACGCAGGCTTCACGTTCGTGATGGGCCTTCATCATGTTGACGTGAAAGGCCTTGCGCCTACCCCGAGTGTGGTCAAGCGTGACCACGTAGGTGGCTGGGTTGAGCTGTTGGTGCACGACGTACGGGCCTTCCCAGGCTGCCTGAAGCTTATCCTTTGGTACGGGACCAGCACCCACACCTTTTGACCCACCTGGTAGGTCCGCTCCCGGGCGTTCTGGTCGTACCAGTGCTTCTGGTCAGCCTGAGCCTGCGTCATGTTGTCATGCACCAACTGCGTCAAGGTCTGCATCTTGTCGCGGAAGCGCATGACATAATCCACGATGGACACTTCCGTGGGGTTTGGCTCATCTTCCCAGGATTCTCTTATCAACCCAAGGGGTCCCCGGACTCGCCTACCATACAGGAGCTCGAAGGGGGAGAACTCCGTCGAGGCCTGCGGGACTTCTCTGTAGGCAAATAGCAGGTGTGGGAGGTACCGCTCCCAATCGCGTCCCTGGGTCTCAACCAGCATGCGGAGCATCTGTTTGAGGGTACCGTTAAAGCGCTCACACAAACCATTGGTCTGTGGGTGATACGCACTCGATACCATACGCTTCACCTGCATTTTGCTGCAGAGAGCCTTCATTAGGCGAGACATAAATTGGGTCCCTTGATCGGTAAGCACCTCCCTGGGAAATCCTACCCGTGAAAAGATGGTCACCAGTGCATCCGCCACCTTATCTGCCCCAGTTGAGGACAGAGCTACTGCCTCCGGGTACCGGGTAGCGTAGTCTACCACAGTCAGGATGTATTGCTTTCCAGAGCTGCTGGGGACGGCCAGCGGGCCCACAATGTCCACCGCGATCCTCTGGAAAGGCTCCTCTATCACTGGCAACGGGATCAGGGGAGCCTTAAGAGCAGGCCCCGCCTTCCCCACTCTTTGACAGGTGATACAGGAGCGGCAGTAGTTAGTCACATCTGTCCCCATCTTGGGCCAATAGAAGTGTTGAGACAGCCGTGCCTTAGTTTTGCTGATCCCCAAGTGTCCAGCGAGTGGAATCTCATGGGCAATCCTCAACAACTCACCTCGGAACTGGATCCCACTGCTGCCACCAATGGGATGGAACGTGCACACACACGACGGCTGCTGCCGTCCGACCCAGTAAACTGCAGGGATTTATAACTATCCCACTTCCACTTAGGAACTTGCAGCTCTCTGGCTCCCCCCTTACCCTCAGGTCAGTCAGGGAACTGCACCTAGGATAATTGGTCGCCAGACGGGTCACTTGGATGTGTGCTGGCTATTGGGCACGCTGCAGTGAGGGAATTATAATTACTCCTGGCTGCAGCCAGGCAGTACCCTTATAAACCCCGCTGCGTCACTGCCAGCGTCACCCAATAGATTAACACTTTACACCCCTTTCTTTTAGCTGCCACCAGCTACGGGTTTGACTTAATACACAATTTATCAAGAGGGTCCGTAGCAACCCCAAAACAGTAGCGTAGTACGTCAGGCACGTGCCAATTCGTTTATAGAGCAGGAGAAACAAACTAATAAATTTATAGGTTTATTCCATAAAATCAGGCAATGCTTATATAATATAAAAAGATGTAACAAACTGAGACAATATAGTTATGTACAGATGCAGTTATAAAATAAAATGGGATTAAGAATGAAAGATAACTCACATGGTTGTTAGATCATATACAGGCGAGCCAGGCTGGGGGAAGGAGCCACACGTCATAGTTCATTGGGAGATCTCTTACTCAGCACATCCAACAGAAAAAGAATCCCCAAAGGAACTTCACTGTAAGACTTATGCATGTCAGCTTCTGACCTCACAAAAAGGGCTGGTCCTCTGGCCACCTCCCCTGGCTGCAAGCTATGGTTTGAGCTCTGCGATATCATAAGGTTCATAACTCGTCCTGTGAACCTATCAGAATAACGGCAGACCTATCAATGATCTCACTCTAGAATGACGGTTCCAATGAGCCCACACTTGGGTGGGCTAGTTCATGGGGCACCCGAGAATTCCATTTCTCGGGTTCTGTTGGAGTTACGGGTTTACCAGTACCACGGGAACGATGCCCATCGGCGCATGGTTCAACACAGTAACTTTCATGCTTCTAGCGAATGCTCCCACCGTGTTATTCCAAAAAAGAATGAATTACTCCAACATGGCTGCTATAGGAAGAAAGCACGTGTTCGGACAATGCAGGACCCCTGCGGTGAAGCGGGAAAACTTCCAGCACTGGCAGCTCACATTACACTGCCTGAGTGCAGGCTGACAGGGGGGGGAAGGGAAGCGTGAGCTGCAGAGAAAAGGAGGGAGGGGTAGTTTGCCCTGTGCTTGCAAACGGTGGGGGGTTGTAGTACTATGGGGGAGAGTTCTGGAAACAGCACCAGAAATGAAGCTTCAGTATCATCACATTAACCCTTCAGGTGCTTCACAGGAGCTGAAGCAACTTGGAAGGAAAAAATGAACATTTAACTTTTTAGTCACAAAATTAACTTTTACAAAATTTTTTTATTTTAGCAAGGGTAAAAGGAGAAAATGAACAGAAAAAGTTGTGCAATTTCTCCTGAGTACACCAATACCCCATATGTGGGGGAAAACCACTGTTTGGGCACACGGCTGGGCTCGTAAGGCAAGGAGCGCCGTTTGACTTTTTCAATCCAAAATTGGCTGGAATTGAGATTGGACGCCATGTCGCGTTTGGAGAGCCCTGATGTGCCTAAACAGTGGAAACCCCCCACAAGTGACCCCATTTTGGAAACTAGACCCCCGAAGGAACTTATCTAGGTCTGTTGTGAGAACGCTCAACCCCCAAGTGTTTCATTAAAATTTATAATGCCTGGGTGTGAAAAAAAAAATGTCCACAAAAATGATTTTTTTAGTCCTTAATTTTTTATTTTTGCCAAGGAAATTGGACCCCAAAAGTTGTTGTCCAATTTGTCCTGAGTACGCTGATACCCCATATGTGGGGGGGAAATACTGTTTGGGCGCATGGCATGGCTCAGAAAGGAAGTAATGATATTTGGAATGCAGACTTTGATGGCTGTCATGTTCAGTTTGCAGAGCCCCTGATGTGCCTAAGCAGTGTAAACCCCCACAAGTGACCCCATTTTGGAAACTAGACCCCCTAAGGAACTTATCTAGATCTGTGGTGAGCACTTTGAACCCCTAAGTGCTTCATTCAAATTTATATTGCCCGGGCATGAAAATAAAAAATCCTATTTTTTCCCCCAAAAATGATCTTTTAGTCACCAATATTTTATTTTCCCAAGGGCAACGGGAGAAATTGGACCACAAAAGTTGTCCAATTTGTCCTGAGTACTCTGATATCCCCCATATGTGGGAGAAAACTACCATATGGGCACATGTTGGGACTCGGAATAGAAGTAGTGACGTTTTGGATTGCAGACTTTGATGGAATGGTCTGCGGGTGTCATGTCGCGTTTGGAGAGCCCCTGATGTGCCTAAACAGTGGAAACCCTCCACGAGTGACCGCATTTTGGAAACAAGCCCCCCAAAGGAACTTATCTAGATGTGTGGTGAGCACTTTGAACCCCCTAAGTGCTTCACAGAAGTTTATAACGTACAGTCATGGCCAAAAGTTTTGAGAATGACACAAATATTATATTTTCACATGATCTGCTGCCCTCTGGTTTTTATGTGTGTTTGACATGTTTTTATCACAGACAGAAATATAATAATTGCAAACATATGAGTAACAATAGCTTATATTGACAGTTAGAATGAGTGTAAGGTTCTGTGTACATGTTCCTGAAACTCAGTTTTTCCATCAGCCATTTTACTTTCTGTCTTGCTGCAGGTGTCTTGCCCTCAGTCAATATGGAGTTTCCAGCTTGCATGTTCCCGCCCTGATTCTCTCACTCTTGCTTCTTAAGCAGCCACAGCTGAGCAATCAGTGCTTCAGAATCAAGCCTGCAGTGAACCTGTGACCTGACTCCTGGAAGCCTTGGACCTTGTACTCCAGTTATTTCCTATTGTGGAACTTTGGAACACTCATGGACTTTGGAACCTTGCTATTTGATAAATCCACGTTTGCATGGACTTATGGTAACAGAGAAGAGATCCTGAACCTGTTGTGAGAGTGATTGCTGAGCTTAAGTTACTCTGGCCTGCTGTGTCTCCTGCTTTTGTATCTGCAAACTGTGTGACTATTATTGCCACTTGTATGAAGTAATACAAGACCTTCTATATCAAACCTGTGACTCCTGTGTTTTCATCGCACCCAAGCACAAGACACTATATGAACTGTACTCCACACTTTACAAGATTCTGAAGCCAAACGTTAGTGTCTGCTGGGTCTGGAAAGGCTGTGTCTGCTGTAACTGTGGATATCAGATGTCCGGTTGTACTTTCTGTGATGACAGTGGTTGTGACTTCTCACAACCATTCCAGGTGAGCATTCCCTTAATTTTTTTTTCTCTCTGCAGTGTTACCACAGGTAAACACTATTGTTTTTTTTTTTTTTTCTTCTCCTCTCCTTCCAGTACTCCTGTCTTAAAAGATCTGGAAAATGGAGGCCCGCATAAAGGAACTTTGCGGAGTGACTGATAACATCCTTGCAGATTTGCAGACTATAAAAACCCGTTTTACAAACCTACAGGACCTCACTAACCACAATTTGCAAGTGTTTGGACAGACTGCCCAGGATTTGCGAGCCAGGATTGAGGTTCTAGAGGAGCGAGTCCAGGCTCCTGCCGTAGCCCCGAGTTCTGGGATTCCTAAGTTGCCCCCTTTTCGTTTTGGCGGTGAACGTGAGAAATTCAGGGGATTTATTAATCAATGCAATCTTTTTTTTTCTGCACATGCTTCACAATTTCCCACTGAACGATCTAAGGTGCTTACTATAATTATGTTGCTTACCAACAAGGCTTTGATGTGGGCAAACCCTCTGATTGAGACTGAGGATGAATGTTTGGATCATCTTGATGCTTTTATTTCAGCCATGGGGCAGGTGTTTGATGACCCCAATCGAGGTGCAACAGCTGAAGCAGCCATGTTAGCTTTGCGCCAAGGTAAGCACTCGGTAGCTGAATATGCCTTGGATTTCAGGAGATGGGCCCTTGATACCACCTGAGACAGTTCCGCCAAAAAATCTATTTTTCGAAAGGGGTTATCTCCACTGATTAAGGATGAACTTGCTCGTGCCGACCCTCCCACTGCGTTAGGTGACTTTATTAACTACTGCATCCGTATTGATACTCGTCTGACTGAACGCAGGCAAGAGAGATGGTTCGAAAGCAATCGCACTAACCTTTTCCTACCTTCCTCTCCAGCTAAGGAACCTTTGAGTAGGATCACACGGGAACCTGAACCTGAACCCATGCAGGTAGACTCTTTACAACGACGGGTTAGTGATGCACGCAAGGAACATCGTTTTAAGGAGAATCTATGTTTCTATTGTGGTAAGTCAGGGCACTTCATTATAAACTGCCCCAGCCGTTCTCGTAAGATAACTGCAACAGTCATTCACTGTGAGTGTTGCGAGAGGGGATCTGTTAGGTCCGAGCCTCAGGCTCCAGAGAGATCTGCAGCAACAGATCTTGATTTCTCGGACTTAAACTCCGTTACTTCTGAGGACGTTGACTGTGTAAACGCTGCAATTTTTCAAGTTTCCTCAGCGGTGTCCCAGCTGAGTTGTAAGAAAAACAATTCTCATTGCTTTCTTTCCATCAAACTCTGGGTTGACTCAGCTTGGGTGTCTAGCTCTGCTATGATCGACTCAGGGGCAAGTGGAAATTTTATGGATGTCTCCTTTGCTCTGAAACAGGGGATACGTTCAGTGAAGAAGGCTACTCCAGTACAGATGGAAACTGTGGATGGCTCCCTGCTGACCTCTGGACCAGTGGATCAGGAAACAGAGCCTTTGAGGGTTCTTATGGGTAAAGATCATCAAGAGAAACTGTCCTTTTATGCTTATCTCTTCTCCCCACTTTCCCATTATTCTATGGCTACCATGGCTGCAGGCTCAGAATCCTACCATTAACTGGGAGACCAAGGAATTACACTTTCCAGAGAAACAGATGAGTCCAGAAGTTTCAGCTTGCTCTGTTCCTAAAGGAACCAGGTCAGTCCCTGAACTACCAGCTGTATACCAGGACTATGTGGATTTATGTGACAAGAAGAACGCTGACCAGCTTCCCCCTCACCGTCCATATGATTGTCCAATTGAATTATTGCCTGGAGCAGAGATACCTTTTGGTAAGATCTACCCCCTGGCGGGGCCCGAGCTAAAGGCTTTAAAGGATTACATAGACGAAAATCTAGCCAAGGGCTTCATACGCCCTCTTCATCTCCTGCAGGTGCACCCATCTTCTTTGTAAAGAAGAAAGATGGATCTCTGAGACCCTGCGTAGACTATAGGGAACTCAATAAGGTTACTATTAGAAACCGTTATCCATTGCCTTTAATCCCTGAGTTATTGGAGAGAGTGCGACATGCCAACATTTTCTTTAAACTAGATCTCCGTGGGGCCTATAACTTAGTCCGTATTAGACCTGGGGATGAATGGAAGACTGCATTCAGGTCACGCTATGGACACTTTGAATATCTAGTTATGCCTTTTGGTCTGAGTACCGCCCCAGCCACTTTCCAACACTTGGTGAATGACATCTTCAGGGATCTCCTAGATACATTCGTGGTGATTTATTTGGATGATATTCTAATTTTTTCTAACTCCACAGAGGAACATCATGGACATGTGAGAATGGTCTTGGAACGTCTAAGACAAAATCATCTTTACATCAAACTTGAAAAGTGTGAATTCCATAGGACCGAAATTCAATTTCTGGGGTATGTACTGTCTACACAAGGAATTAGTATGGATGGAAGCAAGACCCAAGCCATCAAGGATTGGCTAAGTCCTAGAAATGTGAAGGAGGTACAGCGCTTCATCGGGTTTGCCAACTTCTATAGACGTTTCATTAGGAATTTCTCTGAGGTAGTGTCACCTATCACCCAACTTACCCGGAAAGAGTCTAGGTTCTCCTGGACTCCCCAAGCCCAGGAAGCATTTTCCCGTCTAAAAGATAAATTTACCACTGCACCTATCTTAGTACATCCCAACCCCGAACTTGCCTTCATAATAGAGGTGGATGCTTCAGACTGTGCCGTTGGAGCTATACTCTCTCAGAGAACAGGTGAGAAGAATGTCTTGCATCCCTGTGCCTTCTTTTCCCAGCAGTTGTCTTCGGCTGAGAGGAACTACGATGTGGGCAATAGAGAGTTGTTGGCCATTATTGCCGCCTTCAAAGAATGGAGACACCTTCTTCAGGGAGCTGCACAGCAAATAGTCGTCCTGACAGACCATCGTAACCTTGAATTTATCAGGTCGGCTAAGTGCCTGACTCCTCGCCAGGCTCGCTGGAATCTTTTCTTAAACCAATTTAATTTTATCATTTCTTATAGACCAGGATCGCGCAATGGAAAGGCTGATGCACTCTCTAGGATTTATTCAGCAGAGACACGTCCACTTACTCCTCCTAAGACTATTCTTCCTGACTCTAGATTCCTGGGAGTGATTCATAATCAAGACCTACTTAAGGACATCAAGGAAGCATACCATGCGGATTCCTTTTTGGCACAACCCCCAAGGGACGTAAGTCTTGTCTTTAAGAATGGTGTGTGGATTCAGGGACAACGTCTGTATATTCCTGAAACAGTCAGATTAAGAGTATTGCAACTCATTCACGATTCCAAGATAGCTGGGCATAGAGGAATTCTAAAGACACAGGAATTTCTTTCTCGTTTCTTTTGGTGGCCCACTTGCAGGAAGGATGTTTTAAACTATGTCACTTCATGTGAAGTCTGTGCAAGATGCAAAACACCTCTCTCCTCACCAACTGGTCTGTTGCAACCTCTTCCCACCCCGTCCCGCCCGTGGGGATCCATTTCTATGGACTTCATTGTGGAGTTACCAACCTCTCAAGGGAAGAACACTATTCTAGTGGTGGTTGATCGTTTAACAAAAGCAGCTCATTTTATCCCTTGTGTCGGCTTACCCACTGCAAGACAGACATCAGATTTGATGATTAAAAATGTGTTTCGTTTACATGGAGTACCAGATGAGGTTATTTCGGATCGAGGGGTGCAATTCACTTCAAGGTTTTGGCAAAATTTCTGTGCAGCATTGGACATTAAAGTGAACCTTTCTTCTGCTTTTCATCCTCAGACTAATGGACAGACGGAACGAACCAATCAGACCCTGGAGCAGTATCTTCGCTGCTTTATCTGCCACCTACAGGATGATTGGGTGGATCTACTTCCACTGGCTGAGTTCTCTTATAACAACTCTCAGAGCGACTCCACTAAGCAGTCTCCTTTTTACTCCAATTTAGGTTATCATCCTAATATTCTTCCTCGATTTCCTATAGAAACGCCTTTGCCAGCAGTGGCTGAAAGAATCACGTCTTTACAAAAGAATATGGATCTTCTAAAGGGAAATCTGGAATTGGCTCAGGAAAGGTACAAGAAAGCCGCAGATAAATTTCGTAAACCTGCACCAGCTTTCAAGGTAGGAGATTTGGTCTGGCTGTCAACCAGAAATCTTAAGTTAAGAATTCCATCATTAAGTTGGGACTTAAATACATTGGACCTTATAAAATCAGTAAAATTATAAGTGCTGTCGCTTGTCGTCTTCAACTGCCCAGAACTATGAGAATCCACCCTTTCTTTCATGTATCTCTACTAAAGGCTGCGACACCCAATACGTTTCCTGGACGTTCTTCTCCTTGCCCTGACCCAGTGCTAGTCGATGGTCAGGAAGAATTTGTGGTGGAAAGGATTCTAGATTCCAGGTTGTATAGAAATCAGTTACAATATTTGATTAAATGGCAGGGCTACCCAGTGGAGGACAATTCATGGGAACCAGTCAATAACGTTAATGCTCCTCGCTTGCTTCGTCAGTTTCATCGGAGGTACCCACACAAGCCTGGTCTGAGGTCATCCGGAGGTTGTCCCTAAGGGGGGAGTAATGTAAGGTTCTGTGTACATGTTCCTGAAACTCAGTTTTTCCATCAGCCATTTTACTTTCTGTCTTGCTGCAGCTGTCTTGCCCTCAGTCAATATGGAGTTTCCAGCTTGCATGTTCCCGCCCTGATTCTCTCCCTCTTGCTTCTTAAGCAGCCACAGCTGAGCAATCAGTGCTTCAGAATCAAGCCTGCAGTGAACCTGTGACCTGACTCCTGGAAGCCTTGGACCTTGTACTCCAGTTATTTCCTATTGTGGAACTTTGGAACACTCGTGGACTTTGGAACCTTGCTATTTGATAAATCCATGTTTGCATGGACTTATGGTAACAGAGAAGAATCATGAACCTGTTGTGAGAGTGATTGCTGAGCTTAAGTTACTCTGGCCTGCTGTGTCTCCTGCTTTTGTATCTGCAAACTGTGTGACTATTATTGCCACTTGTATGAAGTAATACAAGACCTTCTATATCAAACCTGTGACTCCTGTGTTTTCATCGCACCCAAGCACAAGACACTATATGAACTGTACTCCACACATTACAATGAGTTAATGCAGCAAGTCAATATTTGCAGTGTTGACCCTTCTTATTCAGGACCTCTGCAATTCTCCCTGGCATGCTCTCAATCAACTTCTGGACCAAATCCTGACTGATAGCAGTCCATTCTTGCACAATCAATGCTTTCATTTTGTCAGAATTTTTAGGTTTTTGTTTGTCCACCCGTCTCTTGATGATTGACCACAAGTTCTCAATGGGATTAAGATCTGGGGAGTTTCCAGGCCATGGACCCAAAATCTCTGTTTTGTTCCCTGAGCCATTTAGTTATCACCTTTGCTTTATGGCAAGGTGCTCCATCATGCTGGAAAAGGCATTGTTGATCAACAAACTGCTCTTGGAGGGTTGGGAGAAGTTGCTCTTGGAGGACATTCTGGTACCATTCTTTATTCATGGCTGTGTTTTTAGGCAAGACTGTGAGAGAGCCGATTCCCTTGGCTGAGAAGCAACCCACACATGAATGGTTTCAGGATGCTTAACAGTTGGCATGAGACAAGACTGGTGGTAGCGCTCACCTTGTCTTCTCCGAATGAGGCGTTTTCCTGATGTCCCAAACAATCGAAAAGGGGATTCATCAGAGAAAATAACTTTACCCCAGTCCTCAGCAGTCCACTGCCTGTACCTTTTGCAGAATATCAGTCTGTCCATGATGTTTTTTCTGGGGAGAAGTGGCTTCTTTGCTGCCCTCCTTGAGACCAGGCCTTGCTCCAAGAGTCTCCGCCTCACAGTGCATGCAGATGCACTCACACCTGCCTGCTGCCATTCCTGAGCAAGCTCTGCACTGCTGGTAACCCGATCCCACAGCTGAAACACTTTTAAGAGACAGTCCTGGCGCTTGCTGGTCTTTCTTGGGCGCCCTGGAGCCTTTTTGGCAACAATGGAACCTCTCTCCTTGAAGTTCTTGATGATGCGATAGATTGTTGACTGAGGTGCAATCTTTCTAGCTGCGATACTATTCCCTGTTAGGCCATTTTTGTGCATTGCAATGATGACTGCACGTGTTTCTTTAGAGATAACCATGGTTAACAGAAGAGAAACAATGATACCAAGCACCAGCCTCCTTTTAAAGTGTCCAGTGGTGTCATTCTTACTTAATCATGACAGATTAATCTCCAGCCATGTCATCATCAACACCCACACCTGTGTTAATGGAGCAATCACTGAAAAGAGGTTAGTGGTCCTTTTAAGGCAGGGCTGCAATGATGTTGAAATGTGTTTTGGGGGATAAAGTTCATTTTCTAGCCAAATATTGACTTTGCAAGTAATTGCTGTTAAGCTGATCACTCTTTATAACATTCTGGAGTATATGCAAATTGCCATTAGAAAAAGTGAAGCAGTAGACTTTGTAAAAATTAATATTTGTGTCATTCTCAAAACTTTTGGCCATGACTGTAGAGCCATAAAAATAAAAAATCATTTTTTTCCACAAAAATGATATTTTTGCCCCCAATTTTTTATTTTCCCAAGTGTAAGAGAAGAAATTGGACCCCAAGAGTTATTGTGCAATTTGTCCTGAGTACGTGTGGTAAAATTGATAAAGCAGTTTTATTCTTCGGGTCAGTACGATTACGGCGATACCTCATTTATATCATTTTTTTATGTTTTGGCGCTTTTATACAATAAAAACAATTATATATAAAAAATAATTATTTTTGCATCTCTTTAATCTGCGAGTTATAACTTTTATTTTTTCGCTGATGATGCTGTATGGCGGCTCGTTTTTTGCGGGACAAGAGGACATTTTCAGCGGTACCATGTTTATTTATATCCGTCTTTGTTCCGAGGTATGATGATAAATAATTGTTTTTTTTGCCTTGTTTTTTTTTTAAGGGGTTCACTAAAGGGGTAACTAGTGGGACAGTTTTCTAAGGTCGGTCGTGACGACGCGGCGATACTAAATGTGTACTTTTATTGTTTTTTTTTTTTTTTATTTACATGAATTTATTGGGGAATATTTATTTTTCTTTATTTAGGATTTTTTTTTTTTACACGTTATTTTTATTTTTTTTTACTTTTTGACTTTGTCCCAGGGTGGGACATCACTGTATAGAGTTAGATCGGCGATCTCACAGGCAGTGCAGCAGGCTGTCTCAGCGCCTGCTCTAAGCAGGCACTGAGGAAGCCGCCTCCCTGCAGGACCCGGAAGGACCCGAGGCTGTTCTGAGGGTCTCAGAGAAGCACGCAGGGAGCTCTCTTTGATCACAGTGTGCCGGGGATATTGTGCCGGGAGCGGTCCGTGACTCATACTGAATGTGTGGCTGGTAGGGGCCATTATACTGCGGTTGTGGTGGACTGTAAATGCCTCCATACTGAGTGGGAGTTTTTATTTTGTGTAGCAGGTTGCGGTGGCCATAATTAGAGATGAGCGAATGTGTTCGGAAAACGATCGCCAAACATAAATTCCGCTCGAATATGGTACATTCGGATTCATGATCGGTAACACGAGCATTTTTCTTAAGATCGGAAAAAGTCTGTAACATTCGGTAAAAGATATAATAGAAGCCGGCAATACATGTGCCACGTTTAGTAAAATCACAGCCACCAACGTGGGAGACTGGGGTTCAAATCCTGGCTCTGCCCTTTTGGACATAATATACCAGTACTGGTCCATAACTCTATGGTGCCTACCTCAATAAACAGAGTGTCACGAACAAAGAGTCATGCGGGCTCAGATGTCACCTGGATTAACAAGGTACGCGTCAGATGTCGGGGAACCAGGACACTCGCTGCGAAACTAGGGAGATACATTAGAGAAGCTGAGGCCAAGAAGATAAATGACCTGTTCTCAAAAGAACCATCCAAAGTGTACTCCTAACTATAGAGGAACAGCACAAAGGCAACAACTCCACCAACAGCAGAGACTGAACAATACTGGAGGAACATATGGGAGAAGGAAAAAACATAACACCAGCGCAATGTGACTGTGAGATCTGAGAATGCAACACAGCAACCACCTAGAGCAAGAACAGTCAACATTACAAAAGCAGACATCCAACAGCGGGTCAAGATCATAAAGACCTGGACAGCACCTGGTCCAGACATGATCCTCACCTACTGGCTAAAGAAATTCACAGCGGTACATGAACGCATGGCAAAGCAGATGAAACAACTGCTAGAAGCAGGCCACCACCCAGCTTGGCTAACACAAGGAAGAACCGTGCTGATCATGAAGGATACTCACAAAGGAACAGTTCCATCCAACTACCGCCCAATAACTTGCCTTACAACAACATGGAAACTCCTGTCAGGCATCACAGCCACCAAGCTACAGAACCATATGAACCAGTACACTAATCCAGCTCAGAAAGGCATTGGGACTGACACCAGAGGCTCTAAGCACCAGCTCCTAGTAGATAGAGCAGTCGCTCAAGATCCAGACAGACCAATCTCAGCACAGCCTGGATTGACTACAGGAAAGCCTATGACTCAATCCCACACACATGGATCTGTGAATGCTTGGCTCTGTACAATGTCAACAGGAAACTAAGAACCTTCCTTGGAAACTCAATGGGGCTAAGGAGAACAACATTAGAAGTCAACTCAAGACAACTAGCACAAGTGACCATCAAATGCGGCTTATACCAAGGTGATGCACTGTCCCCATTGCTGTTCTGCATAGGCTTGAACCCCCTCAGTCAGATGATTATAGAGTCTGGCTATGGATACAAGTTCAAGAGTGGAAGCACCATGAGCCACCTCCTCTACATGGATGACATCAAGCTGTATGCGAAAAATGAACGAGACATCAATTCAATTCATCTGACAAGGATCTACATTGAAGACATCGGGATGTCCTTCGGACTGGAGAAGTGCAGCCAGTTGGTAATAAAGAGAGGCAAAGTAGTCAAGACTGATGGAGTGGAATTACCAGCAGGACACATAGCAGATGTACAGACATGCTACCTTAGCATCCCACAGGGGTACGGTAACCATGATGAGGAGGTAAGGAAAGCAGCAACATCCAAATACCATCAAAGGGTAAGACAGGTCCTGAAGAGCCAGCTCAATGGGAAGAATAAAATCTGCGCCATTAATACATATGCCCTGCCAGTTATCAGATACCCTGCTGGCATAGTGTGCTGGCCAAAAGAAGAGATGGAAGCTGCAGATGTGAAGACACGAAAGCTCCTGACAATGCATGGAGGTCTCCACCCTAAGTCTAACACCCAAAGATTGCATACCAACAGAAAGGAGGGTGGTCGAGGCTTGATAAGCATCCAAGCCACCATCACGGATGGACAAGGGCACCAAAAGATGAGATGCTGAGAAAGCCTAACGTAGGATAAATTGCCCTGCACTCTGTCCAATAGTGAGGTGCCGGTGCAATGGACCCTTAGGACCCCCGGATCAAAAAATTAAAAAAATTCACCGCACACTCTATCCGTAAAGTGATGCCAAGAAGAAATTTATTTATATGATCACATGGCACCATCCAGGTTGAAAACTATTTCGATTACGGCGTGGGACAGAACGACAGACAGGTATGGTATGTTGTTTTATTACAGGAGATCGAGGGCTTTGGTGGAATTAGGCGAAGTCGTAAGTATGGTTTAATTGAGATTATTAAAGGAGTTTGTGTCATTTTTTTCAATTCACTTTATTCTGGCTGTGTCTTTATTTACCATATACCTATAGGATTAGTAATGGATAGGTGTCTTACTCTCCATTACTAAACTGTGGGCTTGATGTCACCGCACAATACAAAGGTGACATCAACTCCACAAATTTGAACCCCACTTACCACCGCTACAGGGCAAGTGGGAAGAGCCGGGCAAAGCTCCAGAATTGCAGAATTGGTGCATCTAATAGATGTGTATTTTCTGGGCAGCTGCAGGCTGCTATTTTTAGGCTGGGGGGGTCAATATCCATGGCTCCTTACCAGCCTGAGAATACCAGCCCCAAGCTGTCAGCTTTAGCAAGGCTGGTTGTCAAAAAATTAGGGGGACCCCACACCATTTTTTAAAAATTATTTATAGAATTAAAAAGTGTGGGTACCCCTTTATTCTTAATATCAAACCTTGCTGAAGCTGATACAGTGCCTTGCGAAAGTATTCGACCCCCTGGAACTTTTCAACCTTTTCCCATATATTATGCTTCAAACATAAAGATACCAAATGTTAATTTTTGGTGAAGAATCAACAACAAGTGGGAGACAATTGTGAAGTTGAACAAAATTTATTGGTTATTTTAAATTTTTGTGGAAATACAAAAACTGAAAAGTGGAGCGTGCAATCTTATTCAGCCCCTTTACTTTTAGCAATGTCACTCCAGAAGTTCATTGTGGATCTCTGAATGATCCAATGTTGTCCTAAATGACTACTGATGATAAATATCCACCTGTGTAATCAAGTCTCCATATAAATGCACCTGCTCTGTGATAGTCTCAGGGTTCTGTTTGAAGCACAGAGAGCATCATGAAGACCAAGGAACACAACAGGCAGGTCAGTGATACTGTTGTGGAGAAGTTTAAAGCCGGATTTGGATACAAAATGATTTCCAAAACTTTAAACATCCCAAGGAGCACTGTGCAAGCGATTATATTGAAATGGAAGGAGTATCATACCACTGCAAATCTACCAAGACCCGGCCGTCCCTCTACACTTTCATCTCAAACGAGGAGAAGACTGATCAGAGATGCAGCCAAGGGCCCATGATCTCTCTGGATGAACTGCAGAGATCTACAGCTGAGGTGGGACAGTCTGTCCATAGGACAACAATCAGTCATACACTGCACAAATCTGGCCTTTATGGAAGAGTGGCACGAAGAAAGACATTTCTCAAAGATATCCATAAAAAGTGTTGTTTAAAGTTTGCAACAAGCCACCTGGAAGACACCAAACATGTGGAAGAAGGTGCTCTGGTCAGATGAAACCAAAATTGAACTTTTTAGCAACAATGCCAAACGATATGTTTGGCGTAAAGGCAACACAGCTCATCACCCTGAACACACCATCCCCACTGTCAAACATGGTGGTGGCAGCATCATGGTTTGGGCCTGCTTTTCTTCAGCAGGGACAGGGAAGCTGGTTAAAATTGATGGGAAGATGGATGGAGCCAAATACAGGACCATTCTTGAAGAAAACCTGTTGGAGTCTGCAAAAGACCTGAGACTGGGACGGAGATTTGTCTTCCAACAAGACAATGATCCCAAACATAAAGCAAAATCTACAATGGAATGGTTCACAAATAATCGTATCCAGGTGTTAGAATGGCCAAGTCACAGTCCAGACCTGAATCCAATCGAGAATCTGTGGAAAGAGCTGAAAACTGCTGTTCACAAACGATCTCCATCCAACCTCACTGAGCTCGAGCTGTTTGCCAAGGAAGAATGGGCAAGAATTTCAGTCTCTCGATGTACAAAACTGATAGAGACATACCCCAAGCGACTGCAGCTGTAATCACAGCAAAAGGTGGCGCAACAAAGTATTAAGTGTATGAGATTTCAGAAATCTCATACACATAGATTTTTTTGTCATCAGGATTTTGTGCTTTGCAGGGTTTTTTTTGTCATAGAGCATGTCACTTCTTTCAGCGTTTTTGCAGCGTTTTTCACCCATTGACTTGAATAGATAGTTAAAGAGTGCTGTAAATATGCAGGTTGACCTTTTTTTGCAGTGTATTTGCTGCAGAAAAGTCAAGGACAGCCGGATGTGACCTCACACTCGGCTCTGCTACCTTTAGATGGCAGGCTGCATGATGCGTCCATACAGCATGTCGTCAAGCAGAGTGGACCCAAACCCCATTCACTTGAATTAGGGGCCCAACAATTCAGTGTTTGACATGCTGTCATATGCATGACAGCGCGGCAAACACCGCTTCTGAACGGCGGTGAAACCATCCCCGCTGGTCAGAGAGCCGCAGTTCCCCCACTGTCAAAAGACAACGGGAGCGCTCAGCTGTGATCGGAGGTATACAGGTTACCTCTGGTCACTGGTGTCAGCTCATGGGAAAACTGCTCCCATCATCCGACACCTGCTGCCGCTAATAACAGTGAGAGCAGGAGCGGATGATGGGAGTATTCATCAGCTGCTTCTGTGCGGTAAATAAATAGTTAAAAAAACCTGCGTGTGTTTCTCCCTATTTTTGATAACAAGCCAGGCAAAACTCACAGCTGGGGCTGCAACCCTCATCTGTCAGCTTCAGCAAGGCAGGTTATCAAGAATAGAGGGGTCCCCACACTGAATTTTTTAGTAATTCTACCGGTGAACTCGCCTATGCACCGTGCGACTTTATCACTGTTCTAGCGGGGATCTCACCGAGGTCACCGAAGTTCAGCTCGGCTGTCAACGGAACATCAGTGATGTCACCGCTAGACACAGAGGGTGCGCACGCAGCAGCTCACTCACCAGTGGTTCTCAGCCTGGACAATCACATCTTGGCACCGTCTAGGTTGGAAACTATTTCTCCCCAGATATGGATTACGGTGTGGGACAGAATGATGGAGAGCTGAAGGGATATTGATGTTTTATTATTTTTGGTTTATTACAGGAGATCGAGAGCTTCGGTGGAATTAGGCAAGGTGGTAAGTATGGTTTAATTGAGATTATTAAAGGAGTTTGTCAATCTTTCAATTAAAGGACTTTTTTCTGGGTGTCTGTGTTCTCTTTCAATGTGACTATGGGGTTAGTAATGGTGGCGTCTTATTGACGCCTCTCCATTACTAACATCGGGGCTTGATGTCACAGGACAATACAAAGGTGACATCAATCCCCCCCAACTATTACCCCACTTGCCACCGCTATAGGGCAAGTGGAAGAGTGAGGCTAAGTGTCGGAATTGGTACATCTTAGAGATGTACCTTTTCTGGGGCTGCTGAGAACTGATGTTTTTAGCCTTCCTAAGCTATTAATATCAACCCGCAGCTGTCTACATAGTCTTTGCTGGTTATTAAATATAGGGGGACCCTACGTCACTTTTTTTTGGGGTCCTCCATTTTAATAGCCAATAAAGGCTAAGTATATAGTTGTGAGTGGATATTAATAGCCTTGGACGCTCCATGGTATTACCCCCTTCCCAGGATATAAACATCGGCCCCCAGCCATCGGCTTTCCCTCTGCTGGTTACGAAAATTATGCGGGAGCCCACGCCATTTTTTTTCAGAAAAATCTTTTAAATGTACAGTAAGCTGGACACACTGTACTAATTGTATATGTCACAGACATCTGTATATCTACCTATTCTATTTGTACTTACTGTATATAATCCATCTCTTCTATCCTGTCGGCTCCTGCTGTGATTTTACACCTCTGCGGCTGCTTAATTAGCTTTTCTTCTATCTATCTATGTAATATATATACATTATATATGTGTGTGTCACTGACATCTATATATCTACAGTATGTATTCTATGTGTATATATCTGTTCTATCTATTCTAACTTTTCACGCTGTGATTTTACTGAATGCGTCTCATGAATTGCCGGCTTTTCTTCTGTCTATCTATGTAATATATATACATTATATATGTGTGTGTCACTGACCTCTACAGTGCCTACAAGTAGTATTCAACCCCCTGCAGATTTAGCTGGTTGACACATGCGGAATTAACTTGGCATTGTGACATTTGTACTGTAGATCAGCCTGGAAGTGGGAAATGCACTGCTGCAAAAATTTTTGTTTTCATTTT
The DNA here is from genome assembly GCA_033576555.1 of Oophaga sylvatica. NCBI lineage: Eukaryota > Metazoa > Chordata > Amphibia > Anura > Dendrobatidae > Oophaga > Oophaga sylvatica. The sequence goes on along the minus strand of JARQOD010008383.1, from coordinate 3,158 downwards.
TTTTTTTTTTTTTTTTAAAACGTTAAAAGTTAATTCAGAGTGTCATTTATTATTCAACCCCTCAAACCACAAGAATTCTGTTTGGTCCCCTAAAGTATTAAGAAGTAGTTCAGGCACCAAGAATAATGAGCTTCACATGTGTGGATTAATGATCTCTTTTGCCAGCCTTTTCTGACTATTTAAGACCCTCCCCAAACTTGTGAACAGCACTCATACATGGTCAACATGGGAAAGACAAAGGAGCATTCCAAGGCCATCAGAGACAAGATCGTGGAGGGTCACAAGGCTGGCAAGGGGTACAAAACCCTTTCCAAGGAGTTGGCCCTACCTGTCTCCACTGTTGGGAGCATCATCCGTAAGTGGAAGGCTTATGGAACTACTGTTAGCCTTCCACGGCCTGGACAGCCTTTGAAAGTTTCCTCCCGTGCCGAGGCCAGGCTTGTCCAAAGAGTCAAGGCTAACCCAAGGACAACAAGGAAGGAGCTCCGGGAAGATCTCATGGCAGTGGGGACATTGGTTTCAGTCAATACCATAAGTAACGTACTCCACCGCAATGGTCTCATAGAATCATAGAATGGTAGAGTTGGAAGGGACCTCCTGGGTCATCTGGTCCAACCCCCTGCTCAAATCAGGATTCTCTAAATCATCCCAGACAGATGTCTATCCAGCCTCTGTTTGAAGACTTCCATTGAAGGAGAACTCACCACCTCTTGTGGCAGCCTGTTCCACTCATTGATCACCCTAACTGTCAAAAAGTTTTTTCTAATATCTAATCTGTGTCTCCTCCCATTCAGTTTCATCCCATTGCTTCTAGTCTTTCCTTGCGCAAATGAGAATAAAGATGATCCTTCTACAATGTGACAGCCCTTGAGATATTTGTAGACAGCTATTAAGTCTCCTCTCAGTCTTCTTTTTTGCAAGCTAAACATTCCCAAATCCTGCAACCGTTCCTCATAGGACATGGTTTGCAGACCGGTCACCATTCTGGTGGCTCTTCTCTGAACTTGCTCCAGTTTGTTGATGTCTTTTTTAAAATGTGGTGCCCAAAACTGGACACAGTATTCCAGATGAGGTCTGACCAAAGAGGAGTAGAGGGCAATAATGACCTCACGTGATCTAGACTGTATGCTTCTGTTGATACATCCTAGAATTGCATTTGCCTTTTTTGCTGCTGCATCACACTGTTGACTCATGTTAAGTCTGTGATCAATTAGTATACCCAAGTCTTTTTCACATGTGCTGTTACTTAGCCCTATTCCTCCCATTTTGTATATGCTTTTTTCATTTTTATTGCCCAGATGTAGTACTTTGCATTTTTCCCTGTTAAAATCCATTCTGTTAGTTGCTGCCCACTGCTCCAGTTTATGTATATCTTTTTGAATCCTCTCTCTCTCTTCTCTAGTATTAGCTACCCCTCCTAGCTTTGTGTCATCAGCAAATTTGATCAGTTTACCCTCAATTCCTTCATCTAAATCATTGATAAAGATGTTGAACAATACAGGGCCCAAAACAGAGCCTTGTGGTACCCCACTTGAGACATTCTTCCAACTGGATGTGCAGCCATTTACAACCACTCTTTGGGTCCGATCACTAAGCCAGTTATGAATCCACCTAACAGTTGCCTTGTCCATTCCATACTTAGTCATTTTTTCAATAAGGATTGTGTGAGATACTTTGTCAAATGCTTTGCTGAAGTCAAGATATACTATATCTACAGCATTTCCCTGATCCACCCAGTCAGTGATTCTGTCATAGAAGGAAATTAAGTTAGTCTGACATGACTTATTAGTTACAAACCCATGCTGACTCTGTTTAATCACTTCATTCTTATCCAGGTACTTGCATACATGTTCTTTAATAATTTGTTCAAAGATCTTTCCTGGTATAGAAGTCAGACTCACCGGCCTGTAGTTCCAGGTCTCCGTTCCAGACGAGCCCGTAAGGTACCTTTACTTTCAAAGCGTCATGTCAAGGCTCGTCTACAGTTTGCTCATGATCACTTGGAGGACTCTGAGACAGACTGGTTCAAGGTTCTATGGTCTGATGAGACCAAGATCGAGATCTTTGGTGCCAACCACACACGTGACGTTTGGAGACTGGATGGCACTGCATACGACCCCAAGAATACCATCCCTACAGTCAAGCATGGTGGTGGCAGCATCATGCTGTGGGGCTGTTTCTCAGCCAAGGGGCCTGGCCATCTGGTCCGCATCCATGGGAGGATGGATAGCACGGCCTACCTGGAGATTTTGGCCAAGAACCTCGTTCCTCCATCAAGGATCTTAACCCCTTAATGACCAAGCCATTTTGTAGGTTAAAGACCAGGCCAATTTTTACAATTCTGACCACTGTCTCTTTATGAGGTTATAACTCTGGAACGCTTCTACGGATCTTGGCGATTCTAAGATTGTTTTTTATCGTGACATATTGTACTTCATGATAGTGGTAAAATTTCTTCAATATAACTTGCGTTTTTTTATGAAAAAAATGGAAATATGGCAAAAATTTTGAAAATTTTGCAATTTTCAAACTTTTAATTTTTATGCCATTAAATCAGAGAGATATGTCACAAAAATTAGTTAATAAATAACATTTCCCACATGTCTACTTTACATCAGCACAATTTTGGAACCAAAATTTTTTTTTGTTACGAAGTATAAGTGTTAAAAGTTGACCAGCAATTTCTCATTTTTCCAACAAAATTTACAAAACCATTTTTTTAGGGACCACCTCACATTTGAAGTGAATTTGAGGGGTCAATATGACAGAAAATACCCAAAAGTGACACCATTCTAAAAACTGCACCCCTCAACGTGTTCAAAGCCACATTCAAGAAGTTTATTAACCCTTTAGGTACTTCACAAGAATTGATGAACATTTAATTTTTTTTCCCAAAATTTTTCTTTCGACACAATTTTTTTAAATTTTGTCAAGGGTATCAGGAGAAAATGAACCACAATATTTGTTGTACAATTTCTCCAGAGTACACCGATATACCATGTGTGGGGGTAAACCACTATTTGGGCGCATGGCAGAGCTCGGAATGGAAGCAGCGCCATTTGACTTTTTTGGCTGGAATTGAGATTGGATGCCATGTCGCATTTGGAGAGTCCCTGTGTGCCTAAACAGTGGAAACCCCCCACAAGTGACCCCATTTT
>JARQOD010008382.1:0-35777 GCA_033576555.1 Oophaga sylvatica | reverse complement strand
CAGGACACAGCACTTTTTCTCAGCGGCCCTGTGACGCAACAGGGTTCGCTTTCAACGCTAGACAGCGCCCTAGCGTGTTTTCTTTGCGACTCGTTGTGTTTAGTGAGTTCGCACACATCGCCATATAGCGCTGCGGCTCTCCTTCTAGCGGCTCTGTGGAGTAACAGAGTTTGCACTTATTGCCACAGCACGTTACGGCGTTTATGTTGGCGACTCTGTGGGATAACAGAGTTTGCTTCTTACGCCATTTTACTAGCAGCAGGCTCCGCCTGCACGGTGGACCCCGGGTTGCGAACGCACCTCTCCACATCTTATATTTGGTGCGTTCCGCAGACCCTAACATAATATTAGCGCCAGGGTCTGGCTAGTAAAATGGCGGATTGAACAGCGTTTACAGCTGTACATCCAGCAGCTGGAGGGTAGGTTGGCGGCTCTTGAGCGCACAACCTCAGCTGTGGATGTTACCGCAGTCGCTGTTCAGGCTGCTAGCATAGCTGCAGCCAGTTTGTCCTCTGCCACCTCTGTCCCTACATTGTCCCACCTTCCACTTCCAGACAAGTTTGCTGGTGACAGCAAGCAATGTCGGGGATTCGTGAGTCAGTGCTCCATACACCTCGAGCTTCTGGCTGCACGTTTCCCCACGGATCGGGCACAAGTGGGCTTTGTGATAGCTCTTCTGTCGGGCAGAGCGTTGAAGTGGGCAACGCCGCTGTGGGAGCACGACGACTGTGTGGTGCGGAGTGCTTCTCGTTTTCTGGAGGCTCTGAAAAAGGTTTTTCTAGGACCTCAGATCACCCACGATACGGCGCTCAAACTGCTGGCAAGTACCCAGGGTTCGGCTTTGGTCAGCCAGTTTGCTGTCCAATTTCGGACTCTGGCCTCGGAATTAGAGTGGCCAGATAAAGTCCTCATTCCCGTGTTCTGGAGAGGACTGGAGGGTCATGTGAAAGACGCCTTGGCTACCAGAGAGATTCCTGCCACACTGGAGAAGCTTATCGCTATTTCCACCCGCGTCGACCTCCGTTTCCACGAGCGGAGGCTGGAACGTGCCCAGTGTAGGCAGAGGGTTCGGTTGGCTCCAACCTTCACCACCCCTCTGGAGTCGCCCGTTCAGGCGCCCGACCTTCAGGAGGTTGCTCCTGCAGGATCTAAATCTCGGGTCACTCGTCTATCCCCGATTTGTTATATTTGCCAGCAGCAGGGACATTTTGCCAACTGATGTCCACAGCGGCTGAATAAACGGTCGCGCCCAGTAACCGTAGGAACAGGGTCACTGGATGCCATGAGTTTTGCCCCTAAAGTGCTCCTCAAGGGGATAATTACCCATGGTTCTACCACCCTACCCGTCAAGCTGTGTGTGGATTCTGGGGCAGAGGGGAATTTTATGTCATCCTCCTTTGCTTCTCGCCACACCATGCCTTTGGTGTTGCTGGCTGAACCAGTATCGGTACGGGTGTTGAACGGAGCAATTCTGCCCTCACAAATCACCCATCAGTCTGTCCCACTCACCTTGTCTATGTCTCCTTCCCATCAGGAGAATATATCATTTTTTATCCTCCCTGAGGGTATAGATGAGGTTTTGTTGGGATTACCCTGGCTCCGCCACCACTCTACCCATATTGAGTGGTCTTCAGGGAGAATTCTGGGTTGGGGTAATTTATGTAAAGGCAGATGCTTTAGGGACAGCGTGCAGGTCAACACCACTGAGATACCCATAGACCTCTCTCCTCTTCCCAAGGTCTATTGGTCTTATGCAGACGTTTTCTCGAAGAAGGCTGCGGAGACTCGTCCGCCTCATCGCCCCTATGACTGTCCTATCGACCTCTTGCCTGGAGCTGAGCCTCCTAGAGGAAGGGTTTATCCCCTCTCTCTTCCTGAGACAGAGGCCATGTCCCAATATATTCAGGAGAACTTGGCAAGGGGATTCATTAGGAAGTCGGTGTCACCAGCAGGAGCGGGGTTCTTCTTTGTGCAGAAGAAGAACGGAGAATTACGTCCGTGCATTGATTATAGGGGTCTCAACGCTATCACCGTGAAAAATAAATATCCTTTGCCGCTAATCTCTGAGCTCTTTGACAGGCTTCGGGGAGCAAGGGTATTTACTAAGTTAGACCTGCGGGTGCGTATAACCTGATTCGCATCCGTGAGGGGGACAAATGGAAGATGGCATTTAACACCAGGGATGGGCATTATGAATATCTGGTAATGCCCTTTGGGCTCTGTAACGCCCAGCTGTCTTCCAAGACTTTGTGAATGACATCTTCCGGGATATGTTGACCACCTCGATGGTAGTCTATCTGGATGACATTCTCATCTTTTCTCCAGATATGGCCTCCCACCGGAGAGATGTCTGCAAGGTCTTCGACCTCTTGCGAGCAAATTCCCTATATGCGAAGTTGGAGAAGTGCATGTTTGAGCAGGAGTCTCTACCTTTCCTGGGCTATATCATCTCCACCCAGGGATTGGCTATGGATCCTACCAAACTACAGGCTGTGATGGATTGGCAAGAACCCCACTACCTTAAGGCGGTGCAGCGCTTTATGGGGTTCATTAACTACTATCGCCAATTCATTCCCCACTTCTCTACTTTGGTAGCTCACTTGGTAGCCCTCACCAAGAAGGGAGCTAATCCCAAGTTGTGGTCAGAGGAGGTCACAAAGGCGTTCTCCTCCATCAAGTCGCATTTCGCCAGTGCTCCCATCTTACATCGCCCTGATGTCGATAAACCGTTTATCTTAGAGGTGGATGCCTCTTCTGTTGGTGCTGGAGCAGTCCTCTTTCAAAAGGATGCCCAGGGTCGGAAGCATCCCTGCTTCTTCTTTTCCAAGACCTTTACACCAGCAGAGAGGAATTATTCCATCGGGGACAGGGAGTTACTGGCTATGAAGTTGGCCTTCTCCGAGTGGAGACATCTTCTGGAGGGGGCTCGCTTCCCCTTCCAAGTATTCACGGACCACAAGAACTTGGTGTATTTGCAGACAGGCCAGCGGCTAAATTCCCGTCAGGCCAGATGGTCCTTGTTTTTCTCCCGGTTCCATTTCACCCTCCATTTCCTCTCCGGTGAGAAAAACATTCGCGCAGACGCTCTATCCCGCTCCGTGGTGTCCTCAGAGGAGGTGGAGGAGGAGCCTCGGCTTATTGTCCCCACAGAAAGCCTAAGAACGGTGGCTCCGGTTTCGCTTGAGTCTGTGCCTCCGGGCAAGACTTTTGTGCCATCAATTTGCGACCGGAAGTACTCTCTTGGGCACATTCGTCCAGGGTGGGTGGACATTTTGGGACAAAAAGGACTTCTGAGTTGCTGGCGAAAACATACTGGTGGCCGCAGATGGCCCGTGACGTCAGGGAATACGTTCAGGCGTGCGTCTCCTGCGCCAAGAATAAGTCCCCTCGACAACGGCCAGCTGGATTACTTTTCCCTTTACCGGTGGCAGACAGGCTTGGGAGATGGTCGGAATGGATTTTGTGGTGGGCTTACCCAAGTCTCGGGGCTGCACCATCATCTGGGTGATAACCGACCACTTCTCCAAAATGGTGCACTTAGTGCCGTTACCACGGTTACCGTCTGCATGGGCCTTGGCAGCATTATTCATTAGGCATATTTTCCGCCTTCACGGTATGCCAGACAAAATTGTCAGTGATCGAGGTCCCCAGTTTGCGTCTCGGTTCTGGAGAGAGCTGTGTCGTTTACTCAGCATTGAGTTGAATCTCTCCTCTGCATACCATCCCGAGACGAATGGGTTGGTAGAGAGGGCCAACCAGACCTTGGTCACATACTTGCGACATTTTGTCTCTGCCAGGCAGGATGACTGGGCATCCTTGCTACCGTGGGCTGAGTTCGCTCTAAATAATGCTGTGGCTGACTCCACCGGACAGACCCCATTCCTCCTGAACTACGGTCAGCATCCCCGGGTACCAGTGCCCATGCCCGTGTCTTCCGCCGATTCCAGGGTGGCAGACTGGGCTGTGGAGGCACGGGACATTTGGGACCACACTCAGGCCTCCAAAGAGAGGATGAGGTCTTCGGCCGATGCCCATCGGCGCCCCGCTCCTACATTTGCTCCGGGTGACCTAGTGTGGCTTTCTGCCCGAAACATCAGGCTACGTGTAGAGTCCACCAAGTTGGCACCTCACTTTTTGGGCCCCTTTAAAGCTCTTGAGCAGGTGAACCCGGTGGTTTACCGCCTAGCCCTTCCGCCTCGCCTTGGTATCACTGACACCTTTCACGTGTCCCTCCTGAAACCCGTGGCCATTTCCCGGTTTTCCGAGTCATCTGCCGGGACGACGGGTTCATCTACCGACGATCATGAGGTGAACGCCATTGTTGGGTACAAGGTGGTACGAGGCAAAAAATTTTATTTGGTGGATTGGAGGGGTTATGGGCCTGAGGATAGGTCCTGGGAGCCTGCCGAACATGTTCACGCTCTGCAGCTCATCGCTGCCTTTGAGCTCAGCGAGGCCCAAAGAAGGGGGGGCCCTAGGAGGGGGGTAATGTTAGGGTTCGAGTTCCCGCTGCTGCACAAGGGGAGTCTCGAACCAGCCCCGCTGCGGTCTCCCATTCATCTCCGGCCGCAGTGGAGCCTGCTCTGCAGAGACATCGGTCCAAGCGTCTTGCCCACTCCAGTACTGTGCAGTGACTTGCTGCTGCCTTTCCTGGATCTGCTATTATAGCCAGTGCTGGAGCAGATGTCTTTGGGACAAAGTCCTGCGTTTTCCCTTCTGAGCATGCCCAGAGTGAAATCTCTTATTGGAGATCAGGGGTCACATGCTCAGGTACTGCAGCAGCTCCTATTGGTCTGCCAGGAAGGTCCTGTGACTACTGTTGTTCTGGAACAAGCTTCATTGGTCCTTGTTTCTGGCAGGTCCTGTAGCTGTTACTATAAAAGGGTAGCATGGCTGGGCCGGCATGCGCTAATATCAACCATTGTATGCTATGCGCCAGTGTGGTCATGTGTGTGTGTGGTTAGGGACCCGGCTGAAATAAGCCACTAGAATACCGACTTAATCGGTGAGGAGTTTGGTGTGCTAGCTGGTCAGGGTCGGCGTCCTAGATGCCCTAGATTACCGGCATAACCGGTGAGGAGTTTTGATTGCCGTATTCAGGGTCTGGCGTTCAGACGCCATAGATTGCGGGTGACTCCCGCGAGGACATTAGCACATGATCACGCTTTATTTACGCTTAGCACTTAACTGTGTACCTGAGAGCCTGACAGGACACAGCACTTTTTCTCAGCGGCCCTGTGACGCAACAGGGTTCGCTTTCAACGCTAGACAGCGCCTTAGCGTGTTTTCTTTGCGACTCAGTTGTGTTTAGTGAGTTCGCACACATCGCCATATAGCGCTGCGGCTCTCCTTCTAGCGGCTCTGTGGAGTAACAGAGTTCGCACTTATTGCCACAGCGCGTTACGGCGTTTATGTTGGCGACTCTGCGGGATAACAGAGTTTGCTTCTTACGCCATTTTACTAGCAGCAGGCTCCGCCTGCACGGTGGACCCCGGGCTGCGAACGCACCTCTCCACATCTTATATTTGGTGCGTTCCGCAGACCCTAACACCAGGTTGGGATCATCCGGTCACCTGGCCACATACCTGTATGGACTGTCAGCTTCCTACGCTTGTTTTTGCCTTCTCTCTGTGTGCAGCAGGTGGGTGTTATGAATGTGCTAGAGATGGTTTCTGAGCAGAGGCTCCCTCTGGTGGTTACAGACAGTACTGAACCTTACAGCGAGGAATGGCAATCTGGGATCATGGACTGGACTGATATAAGGGAGGTTCCCTCCCATGATGGCCGCCAGTGATCAATTGTTCTTGTCTCAATTGTGGTTCCTGGTTCATTTGGAAGTTTGCTGGAGTCTTGCATTCATCTGCTGCTTTCAGATAAGATATTTTCTGCTTTTCTTTTTGTGCTTGCTTTTTGCATAATTTTCTGCACTTTTGTGGAGGTCAGCCGGATCCTCTCCTGTGGCCTGTGCTCCTCTCAGTTTATCTGTAGCCACTGTTATTTGTTCATTTGCTTTTTCTCCTCAGCTACCTAAACACAACGGTATCACCGGCCCAAACTGAAAATTATATGGTACTCACAGAAGGGAAAAATAGTGTGGAAAGAAAAAAAAGTTGTCAGAGTTGTCAGAGATTTTTTTTTTTTCTGTTTGTTGCATTTTTTCCCTCTTTTTCTCTGGGTGCTGAGGAGGATTTTTTTTTTCTCTCAATGGAGTTTGCACAGTTGTCTGGCCGTGTGGATCAGCTTGCCACAGAGGTTCGGAGTATTGCTACCTATCTTGCTGGGTTGCCGGTTGTGGAACCTAGGATTCCCATGCCAGATTTGTTTTTGGGGGATCAGGCTAAATTTCTGAATTTCAAAAATAACTGTAAGTTGTTTTTTGCCTCAAAACCTAAGTCCTCAGGGAGCGCAGCACAGCAGGTTTAAATTGTCATCTCAATCCTGCGCGGCGACCCTCAGGATTGGGCTTTTTCCCTGACACCTGGGGATCCTGTTTGAATGATATTGATGTATTTTTTATGGTTCTGGGGTTATTGTACGATGAACCTAATGTCACTGATCAAGCTGAAAAAATCTTGAAGGCATTAAATCTGGGTCTTGAAGACGCTGAGTTGTACTGTCAGAAATTCCGAAAGTGGGCAGTCCTGACCAAATGGAATGATGATGCTTTGGCAGCCCTTTTTTGGAAGGGGCTGTCAGAGAATGTAAAGGATGTTATGGTGGGATTCCCTGCTCCCTCTGGTCTCAATGATTCTATGTCATTGGCTATTCAAATTGTCAGACGTTTGCGGGAGCGCAGAGGTATGCGTGAGATGGTGTTGCCTTGTGAACCAGCTCCTGGGCCCATGCAGTGTGATGGAGTGACTTCTGGGGCTCAGCGTCATGAGTTTCGACAGCGCAAAGGGTTATGTTTCTACTGTGGTGACGCCTCTCATGCTCTTTCCGTCTGCCCTAAGCGGGGAAGACGTTTTGCACGCTCAGTTGTCTTGGGTAGTGTTCAGACTAAATTTCTGTTGGCATGCACCAGACGCGAGTGTGCAGCTCGCAGGGGTGGCAGCGTTGCCTAGTCTGGGCATTTTTTGAGACCACAAAGGATGACCCAACACATGTGATCTGTCAAATTTGCAAATAAAAACTCAGAGACAAAAATTTTGACAACTATATGCATGATCAAGCACATGTGCGATCAACATGCCTTAGTGTGGGAATCTCACTACGCTAAAATGCGCACTAGTGGGCCTCGCCAACCACCAGCCATCCCATCAACCTCATCTGCTGCTTCTTCCTCCTCTGTCACCATTCCAACTGTTCACACACAGGTCTCCGACCACAGAAACTAAAATCGCTTACCCACCACAGTCAGGGTGACTGAAAGTCGGTCAGCTGTTACAAAAGTAGACATGACTGCTGCTTTTTGTGTCACCTAGCACAACACATCTTTCTCAGTTCACCATAACATCTCCTCCCTCACCTTTCTCACAGTCCAGTAGTTTGTCCTGTTCTCCATACTCTGTCCTCTCTCAGCACAGCAGCCAGGTCTCGGTCCCGCAGTTGTGGTCAGACAAAAGAATGATTCCTCCTACACATGGCAAAGCTAAGAAAGTTGATGGCCATCACAGTACCCCAGTACCAATTGCCCAGTCACTATTAATTCTCAAAAAAAGCTATGCCTGTACTACACAAGCATGTCGCCGACAACATCATCCATTCCCTGAAAAAAATCGATGTCTGCCAGGGTGCATTTCACCACTGACACCTGGACAAGCAAACATTGGCATAGGCATTACATATAAGTGACTGGGCACTGGGTGACTCTGGTGGCTGTGGGGGCAGGCGGTCAAGGGCCTGTTCCACAAGTCTTTGAATCACGAATGCTTGCAGGACAAACCTCTGTATCCAACAGTTCCTCCACTGCTTCTGTCTCCTCTACCCCCTCTAGAGCCTTCACCTGTGCCCTCAAACTCTCCCTTGATCAGGCACACTTTCCAAAAGTGCAGATAGAATCTCCCCCACCCCCGTATTGCGCAGCCATGGATCTCAGCAATTGGGCAGTGTTTAAATTAACTTGCCTTGAAGATCACAGTTACACAGCTCAAGAGTTGTGGACAGGTATCCAGGCCAAGTTAGAGTAGTGGTTGTCTCCAATAAACCTGGAGCCAGGCACCCTCACACACATGCCTTGCATGGCTCACGTCCTCAGCCTGGTGGTATAGCAATTTCTACGCTACTCTCCCAGCCTTGATGTGCTGCTGCAGAAAGCACGGTCACTGTGTGCTCACTTTCACCATTCACACCATAAAGGCCATCGACTGGCATCGCTACAGAGGTCTTTTGGTCTACCGGTTAACCGTTTGATTAGCAATGTTCCATCATGGTGGAATTCCACTCTGCACATGTTGCTGTGGCAGCAGCTACGAGACCTGGTGCATTATGTCCTTTTGCATAGCCTGGCCAATGCAGTCTGGATGTGGTGCACATCTCGCTTGCCAAGTGGGCCCACGTGAAGGACCTCTACTCCCTTCTGCACAGTTTTGAAATGTCTACTAAGTTGTTACTGCTGACAATGCCATCATCAGCATCACTATTCCATTCACCTACATGCTGGAGCACACTTTGAATAGTGTGCGTGAGGAGATTATGGTCCCAGAGGAAGAGTTGGAAGCAAAGGAGGATGCAAAAAGGATAATATCTCAAATTTCTGGACTGTTGATGCACAGGTGGGTGCCATTGTAGGGTGGCTTAAAGTGATCAAGGGTGGCTCATGGCACCAGACCAATTGTTAGTAAAGATGCAGGAGCCAAGGAATAAATTGAGGAGGATAAGGCGATGGATGCGCAACAGTCAGGAGATGAAGAGGGTAATGATACGCTCTGTGTTTTCCTTGTAAGGCATTAGGGGACAGAGGAAGCAATTTTAAATATTACCCAGCCACCAACACAACATAGATTTGGACCTCATGGAAGTGCCTGACACATGAGTGCCTTCTTGTTGCACTATCTTCAACTCGATGCCCGTATTCTTGCCACTCTATTAGATCCATGGTACAAGAGTTAATTTACCCAGATGCTTCCTCTGGAAAGGGATGTGCGCATGCTGAAGTATTGAAATACGCAAGTAGACAAACTTAAGAGTGGTTTCACCCAAGACAGCAGTGAGGCACAAAGTGTGCATCCCAGTTGTAGACATCCAACACCGGGAACGTCACGGTGTCTTTGTCAAAACATTAGCAACAGCAGCAGTGTAAGTGGCCTAAGCCATTTCTGTGAGTCGTTCAACATATTTTTTAGTCCAGCCCATGCACCAGCAGCACAGAGTACAAGTCTGACACATTGTGTACGACTGGAGAGGATAGTGCAGTAGTATCTGGAGCGCAATATCAATGCCATCAGGAGAGATTAGACCCTTTTATATTTTGGTTTTCAAAAATGTAAGAGCGAGTGGCTTGAGCTCGCCTGTCATGCCTTGGAGGTTTTGTCGTGCCCGGCAGCCAGCGTTCTCTCAGAATGGGTTTTCAGTGCTGCTGGTGGTGTCCTGATGGATAAGCGCATCCAGCTGTCCCCTCAAAGTGTAGGCCACCTAACTTTCATTAAAATGGTCAAGTCATGGATCTCCGATGACTTTTGCACACCAGTAGCAGATTGAACAGACTAGGTGATGAGGTCATTTTTAGTGTCATGATTCTTGAGTTATTGCAGTCTGTGCCATCTTTGTGGTGTCTTCTGTGTCTGTGTTGCTACTGCTGCTTAGGTTACAAATTATGTTTTGAAATGTGGAAACTCCAAGCTGGGTCTCCATTAGGTGGGTTGCATGTGGTGGAAGCTGTGTCAGAGGCCTATTATACTGTTTCTACTCTGTGGAAATTGATGCCAGTTTAGTGGTGTGTGACAATTATTTTTGGAAATGTGGAGACTCCAAGTTGGGACTCCATCTGGTGGGTTGCCTGTGATGCAAGGTGTCAGAGGCCTATTATAATCTTTCTACTCTGGAAATTGATGCCACTTTAGTGGTGTGTGACAATTATTTTTTGAAATGTGGAGACTGCAAGTTGGGTCTGTTAGAGCCGGGATATTTTCTGTCACAATCCAACCTCAGGTATGGTTATAGCTAAAGAAGGGATAATTAACCAGAGAGACACACTGCTGTTTGTCTTTCCAAGTAGCCTCTGTTTATTATCTGATATAGTGATATTTTATAAGACAAGATCAAAAGGAATTGAGGTATTACACAATAATTTGGCAGAAATATGAGTTATGCAATGGGTTGTCAAGCACATCCTGGGTTTCAAGATAAATTACATGAGAGACTGTGGGGGAACTGTCCTTATGTCATTGTGCCCAGGTTCAATAGTTGAAGTCTCAAGAGAAATTGGGCTGAATCCACAGAATTTTGTGTGGCTGTCCTGTATCATCATTGAATATGGAAACCACAATGTGTCTTTGACAATTTCTGGGAATTGTAAGAAGAACCATCAGGCCATAAAAAATATCTGCACGTTGACAGATGATAACTTGGAACATCTGTTGGTTTGCGTGTGGTGCAAAGTGTCAAAGGCCTATTATAATCTTTATACTCTGTGGAAATTGATGCCACTTTAGTGGTGTGTGATAATTATTTTTTGAAAGGTGGAGACTCCAGGTTGGATCTCCATATGTTGGGTTTCCAGTGTAAGCAGATCTCCCAGAAAGGCAGGCCTACACTTTCAGTCAACTACCTGTGTTACTTCCTTACTAGAGTTGAGCGAAACAGGTCGGTCAGATTCATAAGTCGCCGACTTTCGCCAAAGTCGGGTTTCGACGATCGAAACCCCACCATAGTGTGAAGCCGGCCATTCGGTCAGCAAAACGAGCGCCAAAGTCGGATTTCCCAGAATGCTTGCAGGCGACTTTTTTCAGCCAATGAGCAAGGACGTACACTGTGGCAACGAGATGACATGAGCAGCGTCCACCACCATCTTAGAGAAGGGCATTGCAGTGATTGGCTTGCTTTGGGGGTGTCATAGTGTCTATAAAAGCCCTGACCGCCGACCTCCATTTTACTTCTGCCGATCTTAGTAGGGAGAGGTTGCTGTTTATCAGTAGGGAGAGAGTTAGGGCTGGAAAGAGAAGTTCTTCTGTGCTTGTGCTGATAGCTATTGTGCTGTAGAGTTAGTGTGCAGTGACAGGGGAGGATTTTCTTGTGTGCAGCAGCGCTGATTATTAGGCTGCCTGATAGCTGTATTGCTGTGTGTACACTGCTGTGCAGATTGCTTTTTACACAGCACTAATACTTTTATTCTTCTTTTCTGCACAGTTACTGAGCGTTCATTTTTTCCCACAATGTAGAGAGGTGTACGCTCCTCACACACTACCGTGTAACGCTTGGTATCACGGACAAATACATGCTGAGTGTCTGTGTGTGACTCCGGAAATAAATACGGAGATTTTAATTTTTCCTTACACCAAATACAGCTGTACGCTTCTGATACAGTACCGTATTTCTGCTTTTTGTATTACGGTCAAATCCATACTGAATGAGCGTCTGTGTGTGACTCTGGAAATATATATGGAGATTGAAATTTCCCCCTACACCGTATACAGCTGTACGTTTCTGATACAGTACTGTTTTTCTGCTTTTTGTATTACGGTCAAATCCATACTGAGTGAGCGTCTGTGTCTGACTCCGGAAATATATACGGAGATTTAAATTTTCCCCACACCGTATACAGCTGTCCGCTTCTGATACAGTACTGTATATCTGCTTTTTGTATTACGGTCAACTCCATACTGAGATACTGAGAGAGCGTCTGTGTGTGACTCCGGACATATATACGGAGATTTAAATTTTTCCCCACACCGTATACAGCTGTACGCTTCTGATATAGTACCGTATTTCTGCTGTTTGTATTAAGGTTAAATCCATACTGAGAGAGCGTCTGTGTGTGACTCCGGAAATATATACAGAGATTTAAATTTTTCCCTACACCGTAAACAGCTTTACGCTTCTGATACAGTACCGTTTTTCTGCTTTTTGTATTACGGTCAAATCCATACGGAGTGAGCGTCTGTGTGTGACTCTAGAAATATATATGGAGATTTAAATTTTCCCCTACAACGTATACAGCTGTAGGCTTCTGATAAAGTACCATTTTTTTTGCTTTTTGTATTACAGTCAAATCCATACTGAGTGAGTGTCTGTGTCTGACTCCGGAAATATATACGGAGATTTAAATTTTCCCCTACACCGTATACAGCTGTACGCTCCTCATAAAGTACCATATATCTGCTGTTTTTTTTGGTATATTTTCACAAACATGAGGAAGTATGGTGGAAGAGGCCGCAGACGTGGGTGGGGGAGCCAGCTGGTACTGATGGTGGTGGTGGTGCATCTGCTGGTAGTGTCAAAAGCACAAGAGCACCTAAGGCAGGAGGTGTTGAGCCTGCATTATCGTCTGGCTCCAGAAGGCCTGGAAGGCTCCTTTTCTGGGAGTAGGTATACCGCTTTTAAAGCCGGAGCATCAGGAACAAGTTTTGGCTTACATTGCCGAAACAGCCTCCAGCTCTATCGCTTCCTCTTCTGAAGTTTCAAAAACTGCAAGCACTGAGTCGTCAGTGCAGGCTCCTGGTCAGGAGCAACACCTTTCCTTGTGTTCTTCACCCCCACCAAAAGTGAAGGATGCGGCAGGCCACACTTCAGATTACTCCCTGAAGCTCTTTTCGCATACCATGCCTAACTAATCAA
Organism: Oophaga sylvatica; assembly: GCA_033576555.1. Classification (NCBI taxonomy): domain Eukaryota; kingdom Metazoa; phylum Chordata; class Amphibia; order Anura; family Dendrobatidae; genus Oophaga; species Oophaga sylvatica. The sequence goes on along the minus strand of JARQOD010008382.1, from coordinate 23,063 downwards.
GTCAAATCATGAATTCCCCAGTCCAAGATAAATATGACAAGGAGTGCAATAATGCACAGCTACTGCTATATGATTCTGCTAGTACATTCACCCAGAACACTACATTGCCCTCGCAGTCTACTGAGCCAGAATCTGACCCTGATGAAACTCAGGTGCCCCTTCCCGCATACTATACCACCTTACACAGTGACACAGAGGAAGGTGCAGATGAAATTGAAGAGGAGGTGATGGATGACCCAGTTGTTGACCCGGATTGGCATCCATTGGGGGAAGAGGGTGCCGCTGGCAATAGCTCAGAAGAGGAGGAGGATCCGCAGCAGACATCGACATCGCAGCTGCGTTTATCTGGCAGGCCGGTAGCAGTCCAAAAACATGTTAAAAAAACAAAAAGAGTAGCAGGACAGCTAGGCCAGACGGTCAAATTAGCACAGAATGCAAGCCCTGAAAAGTTTTACCATAGTAGGAAGAGTGAAGTGTGGCACTTTTTTGACCAAAATCCTATTGCTGAGGCAAAGGTTATCTGTAAGAAGTGCAGAAGTACCTTTAGCCGAGGGAAAAATTTCTGAAATTTGAATACCAGTTGCATGCTTAGACATGTAAACACCATGCACTTGCAAAAGTGGACGGACTACAAAACCACAGGTAGCACACGTGCAGCTGCTCCGACTGAAGGTAGCCAGCAACGCTACATCGCTTCCCCCACTGTAAGCCCACCAGTTAGCACACCACCAGTAAGAAATTTTGAGGTGTCGTCGCAAGGCAAAAGCAGTCAGGGAATCCCAGTGGTTTTCCAACGAAAGACTGCATCTAGGCAATCACCACCACCATCACCATCACCACCCCCTCTCAGTCCTCCATGTCCACCGCTAGTTCCACCTTATGCAGCGTTCAAGTCCAGCTCACCGTAGCAGAGACTGAGTAGGACAAGAAAGTGCTCATCCTCTCATCCGCGTACACTGGCTTTGAATGCCTACATTGCCAAACTGATCTCATTAGAGATGATGCCCTTCCGTTTCATTGAAAGCGCAGCGTTTCGAGAGCTCATGGCCTATGCTGTCCCACGCTATGACCTACCCAGTCGGCACTTCTTTTCTAGAAAAGCCTTCCCTACCCTCCACCTGCATGTGAAAGACCGCATTGTCCATGCACTCAAACAATCAGTGAATGGAAAAGTGCACCTCACAACAGATGCATGGGCCAGTAGGCATGGCAAGAGCCGTTACGTGTCCATTACTGCGCACTGGGTTAATGTGGTGGATGCAGGGTCCACAGGGGACAGCAGCAGTGGGACAGTGCTGCCTAGCCCATGTTATAGGCAACAGTTGGCTGTAGGCCAGAAGCGAAAGCTCGTCGACAGAGCAAAGTCGCACGAGCACTCCATCCACAGCTGCCATTGTTGCACATGAGGTGTCACACTATCGAACAGATAGTGGTAAGCGTCAGCAGGCTGTTTTAAAGATGATGTCTTTGGGCGACAACAGACACACCGCGGAGGTACTGGCCGACTACTTGCAGCGAGAAACTGAGTCATGGCTGGGCAGTCTACATCTTGAGACAGGCAAGGTAATCAGTGATAACGGATGTAATTTTGTGGTGGCCATAGCCCTGGCAAAACACAGACACATATCTTGCCTGGCTCACACCTTGAACCTGGTGGTGCAGTGCTTCATAAATAATTATCCGGAGTTACCAGCCCTGATCCATAAGGTGCGAAGACTTTGCTCGCACATCCGTCGCTCGCCCGTAGACTCCAGTCATATGCAGAGGCTGCAGCGATCGCTCCACCTCCTCAAGCCCCGCTTAATCATAGACGTTGCAACATGGTGGAACTCCATCATGTACATGGTTGAGAGGCTGTGTGAACAGAGGCAGTCTGTAATACTGGCAGGCAGTTTGAGGGCAGACATCGAGTTGTCAGGTGTGCAGTGGTCAAAGCTGAAAGACCTCTATAAAGTCATTCAGTGTTTTGAGGAATGCACATGGCTGGTAAGCGCAGATGACACCATCATAAGCATGAGCATTCCACTTATGTGTCTTCTCATGCAAACTTTGACACACATTAAGGATCATGCGTCTACGGAGGAGGAAGAGGAGGAGGAGGAGTTAAGTCTTGATGACAGCCAGTTATTGTCAGCTCAGGGAACTGTCCTGGATGAGGTGGAGGAAGAAGAGGAAGAGGAGGAGAAGGAGGGGGATGATTTTTTGGGGGAGGAGGATGCTTCTCAGGGGCAAGAGAAAATGTTGTCTTGCCAAGGTCCAGTACAGGGTTTGTGCGTGACTGGAGGGATGTGGATTTGGCAGAAAGTGCTCCTCCACCCACCACTGATAGTGCATCATTGACATCTGGATCATTGGCCCACATGTGTGATTATGTCTTGCGGATACTAAAAAGGAACCCCCGCATGTTAGGGTCTGCGGAACGCACCAAATATATGAGGTAGAGAGGTGCGTTCGGAGCCCGGGGTCCACCGTGCAGGCGGAACCTGCTGCTAGTAAAATGGCGCAAGACGCAAACTCTGTTGTCCTGCAGAGTCTCCAAAATAAACACCGCAATGCGCTGTGGTAATATGTGCGAACTCTGTTATTTCACAGAGCCGCTAGAAGGAGTGCCGCAGCGCTATATGGCGATGTTTGCGAACTCACTAAACACAAATGAGTCGCAAAATAAACACGCTAGGGCGCTGTCTAGCGTTGAAAGCGAACCCTGTTACGTCACAGGGCCGCTGAGAAAAAGTTCTGTGTCCTGTCAGGCACCCAGGTACACAGTTAAGTGCTAAGCGAACATAGAATGTGATCATGGGCTAATGCCCTTGCGGGAGTCACCTGCAATCTATGGCGTCTGAACGCCAGACCCTGAGTACGGCAATCAAACTCCTCACCGGTTATGCCGGTAATCTAGGGCATCTAGGACACCGACCCTGACCAGCTAGCATACCAAACTCCTCACCGATTAAGTCAGTATTCTAGGGGCTTATTTCAGCCGGGCCCTAACCACACACACGCATGACCATACTGGCGCAAAGCTTATAATGATTGATACTAGCGCATGGCGGCTCAGCATTGCCACCCTTTTATAATAACAACTACAGGACCTGCCAGAAACAAGGACCAATGAAACTTGTTCCAGAACACCAGTAGTCACAGGACCTTCCTGGCAGACGAATAGGAGCTGCTGAAGTACCTGAGCATGTGACCCCTGATCTCCAATGAGAGATCTCACCCTGGGCATGCTCAGAAGGGAAAAACAAGGACTTTGTCCTAAAGACGTCTGCTCGCCGCTAACCAGTACTGGCCACAATAGCAGAGTCTGGAGGAGCAGCAGTAATCCTCTGCACACTGCCAGACTGGGCGAGACGCTGGGACCGACGTCTAAGCTGAGCAGAGTCCACTGCGGCCGGAGACGAATGGGAGACCGCAGCCGGAATGGCTAGAGATTCCCCTTGTGCAGAAGCGGGAACTCGACCCCTAACACTGCATTGCCAAAATTATGAAGGATGACGACCACTGGTTGGCCAGCATCCTCGATCCATGCTATAAAGGCAAATTACAGAAAATCGTGCCACAGGAGAACCTAGAGCTAATATTGGCGAACAAACAAGCAACTCTGGTAAACCGTTTGTTAGAGGCATTCCCAGCACACAGCAGCAGTGCAGGTTCTACCACGAGCCATACTGGGCAACATGGAAGAGGTGTTCATGGTGCACACAGCCGAAGTGGCGTTGGAGACATGGGTTTCATGACCATGTTGTGGACTGCTCACACGACTGGTAATACTGAATCGATTGCAACAGACAGGAGACAGCAGTTGTCAACTATGGTTCAAAATTACCTCTCCTTCCCTATCGATGTTCTCCCTCACAGTTCATTCCCCTTTGACTACTGGACCTGTAAACTGGACACCTGGCCTGAATTGGCACAATATGCCTTACAGGAGCTCGCTTGCCCTGCTGGTAGTGTGCTATCAGAAAGAGTCTTCAGTGCTGCTGGATCAATCCTGACAGAAAGAAGGACCCGGCTGTCGACCCAAAATGTTGGTGATCTCACCTTCATTAAAATGAACCATGCCTGGGATTCAAAGGATTTTGTACCACCTTTCCCTGATGACATATAGGTTGCCAGCAAAATGGCTCGCTTTGTCCTCCTCTTCCTCCGACTTCTCCAATTCCTCCATTTGCAGCTGCTGAACGTCCAGCCTACACCTCAACATATGCCAGTTTTTCCACCTCCCTAACTGGGCTGTACCCCCCAGCGTCGGCATCAGCACCTGGCACACCAGGGCAACTGCCAGGGCCCAGAGCAGGTGGGGGGACCCACTCGCCGTCCGAGACACCTGAGGGGCCCTGTGCCAGTACCGGCGCCCAAGAGGGTGCCCTCCTGCTCAGGACCCTAGCACTTGCATTACTTACCTCTCCCTGCTCCACCGCTGTGACGTCTTCCGCGTTTCCTGTCAGTGACATTCAGGTGATAGAGCGCGATAACGTCATGTCTGTGTGCCCTCTGCCTGAACAGTCACAGTGCAGAGAGCTGGAAGATGGCAACACTGAGGAATCCAGAATAGAGCAGTGCCCAGCGAGGAGAGGTATTTCATTTTTTTTAATGTTTGGAGCAATATATGGGGAGCATTATACACTGGAGAATTATATATGGGGCCCATCATACACTTGAGCATTATAAATGGGGCCCATCATACACTGGAGCATCATATACAGGGCCCATTATACACTGGAGCATCATATGGGGCCCATTATATTTGGAGCATTATATGGGCCCATCATACACTGGAGCATCATCCATGGGGCACATCATGTACTGGAGCATCATATGGGGCCCATTATATATGGCGCATCATATGGGGCACATTATATATGGAGCATCACAAGGAGCCCATTATATATGGAGCATTATATATGGGGACCATTATATTTGGAGCATTATATGGTGCTCATCATACACTGGAGCATCATATATGGGGCCAGGGCCGGCTCCAGGTTTTTTTGGGCCCCGGGTGAAAGAGTCTTAGTGGGCTTCTTTAACACAGACCATGATTCATGATGCACAGATACTACAGAGAAATATGGGTATAGTACAATGCCAAACACTTCACTTCTTCCATTACATGAGTGATATCTATTGTAAATTCTACAATAGCTCAAAAATCGCCAAATCCTCACAGCGCACAGTACAGACTGGACAGTACAGTCCTCCATACAATATTATGGGCACCACATAGTCCTTCATACAGTATTATGGTCCAAATATAATGCTCCATAAAGAATATTGGACCCCAAATAATGCTCCATACAGGATACTAGTCCCCATATAATGCTCCATACAAAATATGGAGCTCTCCTCTGCACTGCGTTCTGCGCTGTTACGGAAAGGGCGCTGTGGAAAGACTCCCCATCAATATCATCATTGCCTCCCCATCATCATCATTGCCTCCCCATCATTATCATTGCCTCCCCATCATTATCATTGCCTCCCCATCATTATCATTGCCTCCCCATCAACATCGCCTCCCCATTATCATCGCCTCCCCATTATCATCTCCTCCCCATCATCGTCATCATTGCCTCCCCATCATCATCGCCTCCCCATCATCATCTCCTCCCCATCATCATCATCATTGACTCCGGCTCCTCACCACCATCACTACCTCCGACAAACCACCATCACACATACAGCACTACACACAGACAGCACCGCAGAACTCTCTCACATACACACACACAAAGCACCAAACTACATACACACACACTCATACACACAGACACAGACACATACACCTCACATCTCACCTGTCCGGCGTCCGGGACGCCCTGCAGGTGCCCCTGGAGCCCGGAGCTGAGGAGGCACGGGGAGAGGTAAGTATTGCACCGGCTGCTACCGGGGCCCTGAGCAAGTGGGGGAGGCGGCGCTGGTACCGCTCTCATCCGCTAACGGGCGCCGGGGTGCCCGACGGCGAGTGGGCCCCCCCGCCTGCTCAGGGCCCCGGCACTTGCCCGGGTATGCAGGGTGCTGACGCCGGCCCTGTTTGGGGCCCATCATATACTAGAGCATCATATGGGGTTCATTATTTATGGGGCATCATATATGGCCCTTTGTATATGGAGCATCATATGGAGCACATATGGGGCCTATTCTGTATGGAGCAATACATGAGGCCCATCATATACTGTATATAGCTTTATATGCGACTCATTATACTGTATGGAGCAATATGTTGGGCTCATTATACTCTATGTGGACCGTCCTATACTGTATGGCACATTATATGGAGATCATCATATACTGGAGCATTATGTGGAGCTCATTATATACTGTATGAAACATTATATGGAACCAATTATGCTTGAAGCATTATATTGGGCCCATTATTCTGTATGGAGCATCATATATGGGACTCATTATTCTGTATGGAGCAATATATGGGGCTCATTATTCTGTATAGAGCAATATATTGTGCTCTTTAATCTGTATGGCGCACTATGTGGTGCACATAATACTGTATGGAGGACTTTACTGTCCGGTTTTTGAGCTATTGTAGAATTTACAATAGATATCATTCATGTAATGTAAGAAGTGAAGTATTTGGCTTTGTACTATACCTATATTTCTCTGCCGTATCGGAGCATCATGAATTGTGGTATGTGTTAAAGAGGCCCACTGAGACTCTTTCACCCGGGGCCCACGAAAACCTGTTGCCAGCCCTGCCCCCCACAACTTTAGCCAAATAACGCACAGATTTCAATGCGTTAATATTATTATAAAGTAAATTAAGGTTGACAAGCTTAAGTAATAAGAATTGATGCCATTGGCATTGAAATGGGCACTGTAGGTGTGTTTACTGTCCTCTACTCACTGCCGACTTTTCTTCCCCATTGACTTGCATTGGAGTCGGGTCGAGTTTCAGTCAGAACTCCGACTTTTTCCGATAGTCGGCCGATTTCGTTCGACTCGACTTTTGATTAAGTCGGGTAGTCCGAAACCCGACTCAACCCTCCCGGAAGCAAAGTCCCTCATCTCTATTCCTTATATTTTTCTACCAATTGTAGTTTACAAAACTGATGTTTGTGGCATCTGAATGTGGCTGTAATTAAAAAATAAAAAAATTAGGAATGTTGCATGAGGCGTGAGGTCTCCCAGCTAAGAAGGCTTACACCACTCCCTTAAGCACCAGTTCCTCATTAAAACTTCAATTCCAAGCTTTAAATGATGGGCCAGAGCCTAATACCCCATGCATGGTCCATGGCTAACTGCTGCTGTGTCATTTGCAAATTTCTACTGTGGTTCAATTGATGCCACTTTTGGTGGTGTCTACACCTAATTTTAGCTCTTTGGGAAGCTTTTTGTCACCCCTTAAGGTGTTGTCTACGCATTTGTTTTTGCCTCCCATTGAATCTAATGGGGTTCCAGCACATTCGTCGAACCGTTCGGCGAACGGAGGTCCGTTCAGTGAATCTGAACTGAATCGAACCTTGAAAGGTTTGCTCATCTCTACTATATACCACAAAAGTATTACATAAAGCACGTAGTTCCGTATGGATGAGTACTCTAATCCTGAACTATTTTTCTATGGTTTTTGTACATTGTACATACCACCGTAATTAAACAATAACCATGTTAAACTGTAAGGATGAGCCATTGAATTCTTAACAACATTTTGAACCAAAATATTTTGAAAGTGAAGTTGATGTAGTTATGCTAATACTTGTACTAAAAGCCAGCTCAGACAAGATGCAAGCTGTAGGGCAGCACAACACCTCCAAGGCATAAAGGGACAGCTCATGCCATGTGTCAAGCTTTGAGATCCAATAGTTGAAGGTCGCAGCAGAATTATTATTATTATTATTATTATTACACATTTATATAGCGCCATTTATTCCATGGCACTTTACATATGAAAAGGGAAAATATAGACAGGTACAATAAATGTGTGCTAGACAAGGGACACACAAGTACAGAAGGAGAGAGGACCCTGCCCGCGAGGGCTCACAGTCTACAGGGATGGGTGAGGATACACTAGGAAAGGGTAGATCTGGTCGTGCGATGGTTCAGTAGACTGAGGATCATTGTAGGCTGTAGGCTTGTCAGAACAGGTGGGTCTTCAGGTTCTTCTTGAAGGTTTCCGATGTTGGTGAAAGTCTGATGTTTTTGCGGCAGGGAGTTCCAGAGTATGGGGGAAGCCCGGGAGAAGTTTGTATGCGGTTGTGGGAAGAAGAGATGAGGGGGGAGTCGAGAAGGAGATCTTGAGAGGATCGAAGGTTGCGTGTGGGTAGGTAGCGGGAGACCATGTCACAGATGTATGGAGGAGAAAGGATGTGGATGGCTTTGTATGTCATGGTTAGGGTTTTGAACTGAAGCCTCTGGGCAATAGGAAGCCACTGAAGGGCCTGGCATAGGGGGAAGGCTGGGGAATAGCGGGGAGACAGGTGGATTAGTCAGGCAGCAGAGTGTAGGATGGACTGGAGTGGTGCCAGAGTGCTAGAGGTGAGGCCAGAGAGTAGGAGGATGCAGTAGTCGAGGTGGGAGATGATAAGGGCGTGCACTAGTTTTTTTGTGCTTTCATGGTTGAGGAATGAGCGGATCCGGGAAATATTTTTGATTTTGAGGCGGCAGCAGGTGGCGAGGGCTTGGATGTGTGGTTTGAAAGAGAGGGCAGAGTCGAGGATCACCCCAAGGCACGAGCATGCGGGACTGGGGAAAGCAAGCAGCCATTGACATTGATGGATAGGTCTGCTGGAGGGGAAGAATGAGGTGGGGGAAAGATGATGAATTCTGTTTTGTCCATGTTCAGTTTGAGAAAGCGAGCAGAAAAGAAGGCTGAGATAGCAGACAGACACTGTGGGATTTTGGTCACTAGGAGGTGAGGTCAGGTCCAGATAGGTAGATCTGCGTGTCATCGGCGTAGAGGTGATACTGCAAGCCGTGGGATTCTATGAGCTGTCCCAGGCCGAAGGTATAGATGGAGAAGATTAGGGGTCCTAGGACGGAGCCTTGAGGAACACCGACAGACAGGGGGCGAGGTGAGGAGGTGGTGTGTGAGAGGGAGACACTGAATGTTCAGTCTGTTAGGTATGATGAGATCCAGGATAGGGCCAAGTCTGTGATGCCAAGAGATGAGAGAATCTGTAGCAGGAGGTAATGGTCCACAGTGTCGAAGGCAGAAGACAGGTCCAGGAGAAGGAGGACAGAGTAGTGTCGCTTGCTCTTGGTGGTTAGCAGGTTGTTAGTGACTTTATTTAGGGCAGTTTCAGTTGAGTGATGCGGTTGGAAGCCGGATTGTAAACGGTCAAAGAGGGAACAGGAGGAGAGGTGGGAGGACAGTTCGAGATATACATGCTGTTCCAGTAGTTTTGAGGCGTAGGGGAGTAGAGATATCGGGCGATAGCTAGACACAGAGGATGGGTCGAGGGAGGGCTTTTTGAGGATGGGAGTGATTGAGGCATGTTTGAAGAATGAAGGAAAGACACCATTTGTAAGTGAAAGGTTGAAGAGGTGTGTGAGAGTAGGGATGAAGACTGTGGCAAAGTTAGGGATGAGGTGGGACGGGAGTGGGTCAAGCGCGCAAGTGGTGAGGTGTGATCGTGACAGGAGAGTGGAGAGCTGATCTTCTGTCATGGTGGTGAAGCTGGTTTTGGAAGAACAGGGCTGAGTGGCTAAGAGGGGCATTGGCGGCTGTGGGCCAAAGCTTTCTCTGATCATATCAATCTTTTGCTTAAAAAGGAGGCAAAGTCTTCAGCAGAAATGAGAGGAGAGGGAGGAGGTGCTGGGGGATGGAGTAGAGAATTGGAGGTGTTGAAGAGCTGTTTAGGGTTGTGAGACAGGGAGGATATGAGAGATGCGAAGTAAGTTTGTTTTGCGGCAGACAGCGTGGACTTGAAGCTGGAGAGGGACTGCTTGTATGCGTTGAGGTGCTCGGTAGAATGGGTTCTCTTCCATCTCCGCTCGGCAGCCCTGGAAGCCCGTCTCAGTTCTTTGGTCAGGCCGGTCAGCCAGGGCTGCCTGTTGATTGTACGAGTTTTGCTCTGCGTGAGTGGGGCGGCCGAATCAAGTGTGGCTTTTATTGTGGTGTTATAAAATGTGGCAGCAGCATCTGTGTCATTAAGTGAGGCTATGTCTGTGAGAGGGAGGAGGGACTCAGAGAGCGATTGTAAATTGAGGTATTTGAGATTTCTGCGAGGGTGGGTGAGTTTGTGGAGTGGGGGATGCGTACTAACAGAGGAGAGGGAAGAGAATGTCAGTAGGTTGTGGTCAGACAGGGGGAGTGGGGAGTTAGTGAGATTAGTGAGGGAACAGAGGCGGGTGAAGATAAGGTCCAGCGTGTGACCATCCTTGTGAGTGGCCGCAGAGGACCATTGAGTGAGGCCGAGGGAAGTCGTGAGCGATAGAAGTTTAGAGGCAGCCGGGGTGGAAGTGTCAATGGGGATGTTGAAATCGCCCATGATGATGGTGGGGATGTCAGCAGAGAGGAAATGGAGTAGCCAGGTGGTGAAGTGGTCGAGAAAGGTGGAGATGGCTGGTTCCGGGGGGCGGTAGATGACAGCCAGTTGGAGGTTGGAGGGGGAATAGATGCGGACGGAGTGCACCTCGAACGAGGGAATAGCAGCGGAGGGTGGAAGTTGAATAGGGGTAAAGGAGCAGGTATCAGACAGGAGTAAGCCAACCCCTCCACCACGTTTGTTGCTGGGGCGAGGGGTGTGAGAGAGATGAAATCCGCCATAGGAAAGCGCAGCTGGAGAGGCTGGGTCAGAGGGGGTGAGCCAGGTTTCAGTGATGCCAAGGAAGGAGAGTTTGTTGGTGATAAAGAGGTCGTGTGTTGTGAATGTGTTAGAAATGAGTTCTGAGCAGAAGCTCCCTCTGGTGGTTGCAGACAGTGCTGAACCATTTAGTGAAGATTGGCAATCAGGAGTTACAGACTGGTCCTATATAAGGGAGGTTCCCTCCCATCAGGGTTGCCGGTGATCAATTGTTCTTGTCTCAACTGTGGTTCCTGGTTCAATTGGAAGTTTGCTGAATCTTGCCTCTTCTCCTGCTCTCAGATAAGACATTTTCTGTTTTTATTTTTGTGCTTGCTTTTTGCATTGTTTCCTGCACTTTTGTGGAGGTCAGCCAGGTCCCCTCCGGGGGCTTGTGCTCCTCTCAGTTTGTCTGAGCCACTGTTGTTTGTTCTTTTGCCTTTTCCAGTTTTTCTTCAGTGGCTGCGGCTTAGTTTTGTTACACCAGAGAACTAATTTAGGTGGTAGAGGTCGTGTGATCTCAGGTGTTTTTGCAATTAGTAGAGTTGGTACTTTTTAGGGTTTTTTGGGATTGCAGTAAGTGTCCTTCCTATCCTTTTCTGTCTAGGAAGATTGGGCCCCAACGTTTGCTCATACTATTTTCTGTCTGTGTCTGTATTTCCTCTTGTCTAACCGCCATTACATGTTTGGGGGCTTCCTATTTTCTTTGAGGATCTGCTCCGGGGCAGATAGCTTTTCCTTTTTCTATCTTTAGGTGTAGTTAACCTCTCAGGCTGTGACGAGGCGTCTAGGACCAACTAGGTACGCTCCACGGCTGCCTTTAGTTGTGGTGGTTAGTCAGGGTACTGCAATCCAGTAGAATCCAACCTCTCTGGTGTATTGCTGTTTTTGCTTGCTCTCCTCAGCTACCAAAACAGTATCACCGGCCAAACTGAAAATTATATGGTACTCAACAGAAGGGAAAAATAGTAAAAGGAAAAAGAAAAAAGGAAGTTGTCGAAATTTTTTTTTTTCTCTGTTTGTTGCATTTCCCTCTTTTTCTCTGGGTGCTGAGGAGGATTTTTTTTTTTTTCTCTCAATGGAGTTTGCACAGTTGTCTGGCCGTGTGGATCAGCTTGCCACTGAAGTTCGGAGTATTGCTACCTATCTTGCTAGGTTGCCGGTTGTGGAACCTAGGATCCCCATGCCAGATTTATTTTTGGGGGATCGAGCTAAATTTCTGAATTTCAAAAATAACTGTTAGTTGTTTTTTGCCTTAAAACCTAAGTCCTCAGGGAACGCAGCACAGCAGGTTCAAATTGTCATCTCTCTCCTGTGCGGCGATCCTCAGGATTGGGCTTTTTCCCTGACACCTGGGGACCCTGTTTTGAGTAATGTTGATGCATTTTTTCTGGCTCTGGGGTTATTGTACGATGAACCTAATGTCACTGATCAAGCTGAAAAAACCTTGTTGGCATTAAATCAGGGGCTTGAGGACGCTGAGTTGTACTGTCAGAAATTCCAAAAGTGGGCAGTCCTGACCAAATGGAATGATGATGCTTTGGCAGCCCTTTTTCGGAAGGGTCTATCAGAGAATGTAAAAGATGTTATGGTGGGTTTCCCTGCTCCCTCTGGTCTCAATGATTCTATGTCATTAGCGATTCAAATTGACAGACATTTGCGTGAGCGTAGAGGTATGCGTGGAATAGTGTTGCCTTGTGAACCAGCTTCTGAGTCCATGCAGTGTGATAGAGTGGCTTCTGGGGCACAGCGTCATGAGTTTAGAAAACGCAATGGGATATGTTTCTACTGTGGTGATGCGTCTCATGCTATTTCAGTCTGCCCTAAGCGGGGAAGACGTTTTGCACGCTCAGTTGTCTTGGGTAGTGTTCAGACTAAATTTCTGTTGACTGTTACCCTGATTTGCTCCCTGTCCACATTTTCTGCTCAGGCTTTTGTTGATTCGGGAGCAGCTACTAACCTGATGGATTTTGATTTTGCTAAACGTTGTGGGTTTCCCTTGATACCCCTACGGAAGTCTATTCCCCTACTGGGGATTGATTCTACCCCTTTGGCTGAGAATAAACCCCAGTTCTCTACTCAGGTGATAATGAGGGTTGAACCTGATCATCAGGAGAGTTGCAAATTTTTGGTGCTGTATAATCTGCATGACATTATTGTACTGGGTTTCCTTTGGTTACAGTCTCATAATCCTGTTTTGGATTGGAAATCTGTGTCTGTGACCAGTTGGGGCTGCCAATGTGTTAATGCCAACACTCCTGTTTTTTCTGCCTCTCCCCAGGCTCAGGATGTTCCTGATTTTTTGACTGATTTTTCTGATGTGTTTAGCAAAAGTAAATCTGCATCCTTGCCCCCCCATAGGAGCTATGACTGCGGTATTGAATAGTGCCTGGTAGTAAATTCCCTAAAGGTCGCCTTTTTAACTTGTCTGTACCTGAACATGACGCTATGCGGTCTTATATCAAGGAGTCATTGGAGAAGGGTCATATCAGACCATCCTCTTCACCCTTGGGTGCCGTTTTTTTTCTTTGTGGCCAAAAAGGATGGTTCATTAAGGCCGTGTATTGATTATCGTCTCTTGAACAATATCACTGTGAAATATCAATATCCTTTACCCTTGATTTCTGACCTGTTTTCCAGGGTGAAAAGTGCTACTTGGTTTACCAAGCTTGACCTCAGGGGGGTGTATAACCTTATTCGCATTAAGCACGGGAATGAATGGAAGACAGCGTTTAATACCCCAGAGGGGCATTTTGAGCACCTAGTGATGCCCTATGGGCTCACTAATGCTCCTTCCGTCTTCCAGTCCTTCATGAATGACATTTTCAGGGATTTTGTGGATAAATTTCTGATTGTTTATTTGGATGATATCTTGATTTTTTCCAATGACTGGGACTCTCATGTGAAACATGTTCGGACTGTGTTCCAGATTTTGAGAGAGAATGCTCTGTATGTGAAGGGATCAAAGTGTCTTTTTGGCGCACAGAGGATCTCATTTCTGGGATTCATTTTGTCCCCATCTGTTATTGAAATGGACCCGGTCAAGGTTCAGGCCATCTGTGATTGGGTCCAACCTACTTCATTAAAGGCTCTTCAGAGATTCTTGGGTTTTGCCAATTTTTATCGTAAATTTATTGGTAATTTCTCTTTTATTGTTAAACCATTGACTGATTTGACCAAAAAGGGTTCTGATGTGGTGAATTGGCCTCCTGAGGCAGTCTCTGCGTTTCAGGAATTTAAGCAGAGATTCACTTCTGCTCCTGTTCTGCGGCAGCCTGATGTTTCTCTGCCATTTCAGGTGGAGGCTGATGCCTCTGAAATTGGGGCAGGTGCCGTTTTGTCCCAAAGAGATCCGGAGACCTCTAAAAGTAACCCTTGTGCCTTTTTCTCTCGAAAATTTTCTCCAACTGAACGTAATTATGACGTGGGTAATCGGGAGTTAATGGCCATGAAGTGGGCTTTTGAAGAATGGAGACATTGGCTGGAGGGAGCCAAACATCAGGTGGTGGTCCTCACGGACCATAAGAATCTGGTTTATCTGGAGCCAGCCAAGCGACTTAATCCTAGACAGGCCAGGTGGGCCTTGTTTTTCACACGTTTTAATTTTATTTTGTGGTTTCCTTTCTTCCTGGCACTAAGAATGTTAAGGCGGATGCCCTCTCGAGGAGTTTCCTTGCGGACTCTCCTGAGTTATCTGATCCTGCTGTTATTTTGAAAGAGGGTGTAGTTCTTTCTGCCAACTCGCCCAATTTGAGACTGGCTCTGGAAGGGTGTCAGGAGGATAAACCCGAGCGCTGCCCTATTGGGAAATTGTTTGTCCCAGACCGGTGGGAAAAGATTGTGATGTCTGAGATTCATTGTTCCGCGTTGGCCGGTCATCCCGGAATTTTTGGTACCAGAGACTTGGTTAGTCGGTCCTTTTGGTGGCCTACCTTGTCTCGTGACGTCAATGAATTTGTGCAGTCCTGCGGGACTTGCTCTCGCTCCAAGCCTTGCTCTCGCTCTAGTGGTTTGTTGATTCCATTGCCTGTGCCCAAGAGACCATGGACCCATATCTCTATGGATTTCATTTCCGACCTCCCTGTTTCTCAGAGAATGACCGTTATCTGGGTGATTTGTGATAGGTTTTCCAAAATGATACATCTTGTGCCATTACTAGTGTTGAGCGATACTGCTCGATATCTAAAAATATTGGATCGGAATGGTATCGCCGATATCACTAAATATCAGCGATATCCGATTCCGATACAGGAAGTCCCATGTAAGTCTATGGGAACAAAATATCGCAACTAAAAAAAACCTTTATTTCCTTGTAAACACTAAATATACACACATAGAATACATATATATATATATATATATATATATATATACATGTCATTGTGACATATGTATATACATATATATGTATAGTTTATTACACTTCTACATAGTAAAATATCCTCTGATTCAATTGCCGGGTAAAGCCGGCTTCTGTGAAAAGACAGAAGCACCCGACATGAAATGACACTTGGTGTACATAGGGTTAACCATGTCTTTTCATGTCGTTTGCAATCTGATTTGCACAAACAATTACATCAGTCTATGTGTGCAAAATTTCACACCTGTAGGGGTTAATTAAAGGTGTAAATTCGTTGTAAAAAAAACGGACTTTTTTGCTACGAATTTACACCTTTAATTAACCCCTACAGGTGTGAAATTTTGCACACATAGACTGATGTAATTGTTTGTGCAAATCAGATAGCAAAGGACATGAAAAGACATGGTTAACCCTATGTACACCAAGTGTCATTTCATGTCGGGTTCTGCATTTTCACAAAAGCCGTCAATTGAATTAGCGGCTATTATACTATGTAGAAGTGTATGAACTATAAATATAAATATATATATATATGTGTCACAAATTCAATGACATGTATATATATATATATATATATATATATATATATGAGGTGTAAAATTGTTTAAAAAAAATGCGTGGGCTCGCGCCCTATTTTCGCAACCAGACAGACAAAGCCAGCGAATGGGGGCAGATAATAATAGCCCAGAGAGGAACCATTATTTTTGCCCCCCCTGGCTACTAACATCTGCCCCCAGACACCCCAGAAAAGACAAATCTATAATTAGATTCGCCATTTCTGGCACTTTGCCCGTCTATTCCCATTGCCCTGTAGCGGTGGCGAATGGGTTAATATGGGGTTAAAGCCACATTGCAATTGAAAGGTGACCTTAAGCCAGGTTAATAATTGAGAGTTGTCAATTAGACAACTATCAATTATTAATCATATTGCATGAAATAAAAATAAAACACACACACTTTAATTAAAAATCATTTTAATGAAATAAAGACACGTTTTTGACCATCTTTTATTTGACTGCAAAAACCATTTCCTGTAATAAAAATCAAATAAAAAAGCAAAATTATTCTTACCTATCCCATGCACAGTCAGGTCCCACGGTGTAATCCTTCAGAAAGGGTTAATGTTTACTGCAGGGACCGCAGCTAATGCTGCAGCCTCACAGTAAACCCCCAAATGAATGAGTTCCTCTCCTGGCTGACAGGAGAGGAAGTGGAAAGCTTAATTGATTGCTTTCCACTTTCACTTCAGGTCAGCCAGGGACACAATCAGTGTCGTCAGAGGGAACTGATTAACAAAAATAGGGGTTCCCTTAGAATAAAAAATGGCGTCGGGTCCCCCCTATTTTTGTTAACCAGCCTGATGAAGCAGACCGCTGAGGCCTGGATTTTCAGGCTGTTAAGGAGCCAAGATCCATGGACCTTGCCAGCCTGATAATACCAGGCCACAGCAGTCTGCATATCTTGGCTGATTAACAAAAATAGGGGATCCCCTCGAAAAAAATTGGCGTGGGGTCCCCCCTATTTTTGTTAACCAGCCAGATGAAGCATATCAAAAAACTGACCGGCACATCCAAACTTAGATTCAGTGTGAACAGGTGCTAAACCTAGAGTCACCAACTCATATACATACAAGAAGAAAAGGTAGCACACTGTAGCGCTATAGCTTGCAAACACGAAATATGAAAAATATGAAAAATGAATTACATCATTACCTTAGAAATATGAAAAATTGAGAAGTCTTAGCGCATAAGATGGCCAAATTATGTGAGCCTGATAGCCACGTCAAGGCTCTTCTCGTATATCAGGTCCCTAACTAATGCCTATCCTCGCTTTAGAAAAGTCTGTCTGCATGGGAACCTATGAATCCTCTTTTCAGACTAAAATCTACATCTCTGTGGAGGGGTGATGAACCTGCTGTAATTAAAAGGCCTGTGACCACCAGGTGGAGTGCTCAGGCAGAAGGTAAATTAATACATATCAAAAAACTGACCGGCACATCCAAACTTAGATTCAGTGTGAACAGGTGCTAAACCTAGAGTCACCAACTCATATACATACAAGAAGAAAAGCGCTAAGACTTCTCAATTTTTCATATTTCTAAGGTAATGATGTAATTCATTTTTCATATTTTTCATATTTCGTGTTTGCAAGCTATAGCGCTACAGTGTGCTACCTTTTCTTCTTGTATGTATATGAGTTGGTGACTCTAGGTTTAGCACCTGTTCACACTGAATCTAAGTTTGGATGTGCCGGTCAGTTTTTTGATATGTATTAATTTACCTTCTGCCTGAGCACTCCACCTGGTGGTCACAGGCCTTTTAATTACAGCAGGTTCATCACCCCTCCACAGAGATGTAGATTTTAGTCTGAAAAGAGGATTCATAGGTTCCCATGCAGACAGACTTTTCTAAAGCGAGGATAGGCATTAGTTAGGGACCTGATATACGAGAAGAGCCTTGACGTGGCTATCAGGCTCACATAATTTGGCCATCTTATGCGCTAAGACTTCTCAATTTTTCATATTTCTAAGGTAATGATGTAATTCATTTTCATATTTTTTCATATTTCGTGTTTGCAAGCTATAGCGCTACAGTGTGCTACCTTTTCTTCTTGTATGTATTGAGTTGGTGACTCTAGGTTTAGCACCTGTTCACACTGAATCTAAGTTTGGATGTGCCGGTCAGTTTTTTGATATGTATTAATTTACCTTCTGCCTGAGCACTCCACCTGGTGGTCACAGGCCTTTTAATTACAGCAGGTTCATCACCCCTCCACAGAGATGTAGATTTTAGTCTGAAAAGAGGATTCATAGGTTCCCATGCAGACAGACTTTTCTAAAGCGAGGATAGGCATTAGTTAGGGACCTGATATACGAGAAGAGCCTTGACGTGGCTATCAGGCTCACATAATTTGGCCATCTTATGCGCTAAGACTTCTCAATTTTTCATATTTCTAAGGTAATGATGTAATTCATTTTTCATATTTTTCATATTTCGTGTTTGCAAGCTATAGCGCTACAGTGTGCTACCTTTTCTTCTTGTATGTATATGAGTTGGTGACTCTAGGTTTAGCACCTGTTCACACTGAATCTAAGTTTGGATGTGCCGGTCAGTTTTTTGATATGTATTAATTTACCTTCTGCCTGAGCACTCCACCTGGTGGTCACAGGCCTTTTAATTACAGCAGGTTCATCACCCCTCCACAGAGATGTAGATTTTAGTCTGAAAAGAGGATTCATAGGTTCCATGCAGACAGACTTTTCTAAAGCGAGGATAGGCATTAGTTAGGGACCTGATATACGAGAAGAGCCTTGACGTGGCTATCAGGCTCACATAATTTGGCCATCTTATGCGCTAAGACTTCTCAATTTTTCATATTTCTAAGGTAATGATGTAATTCATTTTTCATATTTTTCATATTTCGTGTTTGCAAGCTATAGCGCTACAGTGTGCTACCTTTTCTTCATGTATGTATATGAGTTGGTGACTCTAGGTTTAGCACCTGTTCACACTGAATCTAAGTTTGGATGTGCCGGTCAGTTTTTTGATATGTATTAATTTACCTTCTGCCTGAGCACTCCACCTGGTGGTCACAGGCCTTTTAATTACAGCAGGTTCATCACCCCTCCACAGAGATGTAGATTTTAGTCTAAAAAGAGGATTCATAGGTTCCCATGCAGACAGACTTTTCTAAAGCGAGGATAGGCATTAGTTAGGGACCTGATATACGAGAAGAGCCTTGACGTGGCTATCAGGCTCACATAATTTGGCCATCTTATGCGCTAAGACTTCTCAATTTTTCATATTTCTAAGGTAATGATGTAATTCATTTTTCATATTTTTCATATTTCGTGTTTGCAAGCTATAGCGCTACAGTGTGCTACCTTTTCTTCTTGTATGTATATGAGTTGGTGACTCTAGGTTTAGCACCTGTTCACACTGAATCTAAGTTTGGATGTGCCGGTCAGTTTTTTGATATGTATTCATTTACCTTCTGCCTGAGCACTCCACCTGGTGGTCACAGGCCTTTTAATTACAGCAGGTTCATCACCCCTCCACAGAGATGTAGATTTTAGTCTGAAAAGAGGATTCATAGGTTCCCATGCAGACAGACTTTTCTAAAGCGAGGATAGGCATTAGTTAGGGACCTGATATACGAGAAGAGCCTTGACGTGGCTATCAGGCTCACATAATTTGGCCATCTTATGCGCTAAGACTTCTCAATTTTTCATATTTCTAAGGTAATGATGTAATTCATTTTTCATATTTTTCATATTTCGTGTTTGCAAGCTATAGCGCTACAGTGTGCTACCAGCCAGATGAAGCAGACAGCTGAGGCCTGGATTTTCATGCTGTTAAGGAGCCAAGATCCATGGACCTTGCCAGCCTGATAATACCAGGCCACAGCAGTCTGCATATCTTGGCTGATTAACAAAAATAGGGGATCCCCTCGAAAAAAATTGGCGTGGGGTCCCCCCTATTTTTGTTAACCAGCCAGATGAAGCAGACCGCTGAGGCCTGGTTTTTCAGGCTGGTAAGGATCCAATATCCATGGACCTTGCAAGCCTGATAATACCAGGCCACAGCAGTCTGCTTAGCTTGGCTGGTTAACAAAAATAGGGGATCCCCTCGAAAAAAAACGGCGTAGGGGTCCCCCTATTTTTGTTAACCAGCAAAGTAAAATGCAGACTGCTACGGCCTGGTATTAAAAGACTGTCAAGGCCCATGGATTTTGGCCCTCAACAGCCTGATAATACCAGGCTACAGCAGCCCCACATTTGGCGCATCAAAAGATGTGCCAATTGTGGCACTTTACCCGGCTCTTCCCACTGCCCTGTAGCGGTGGCAAGTGGGGTAATAAGGGGTTAATGCCACCGTTGATTGCACGGTGACAATAAGCCCGGTTAATAATGGAGAGGCGTCAATAAGACACCGATCCATTATTAACCCCTTACTGCCATCGGACGTACTATCCCGTCCATGGTACCTTTGCCCGTATGACCATGGACGGGATAGTACGTCTCGTGCGATCGGATGCGCTCCTGGGGGGAGCGCAGCCGATCACGGCCGGGTGTCAGCTGATTATCACAGCTGACACCCATGACTGTGTGTCAGGAGCGGTCACGGACCGCTCCCGGCACATTAACCCCTTGCACACCGCAATCAAACATGATCGCGGTGTACTGGGGGCACAGGGGAGGATCGCGCAGGGTGGGGGCTCCCTGCGCGCCCCCCTGAGACCCTCAGAGCAGCGTGATGTGATCGCGCTGTTCTGAGGGCTTCCTCCCTCCCAGGACCCAGATCCAAGATGGCGCCGGGGTCCTGGAGGGAGGCGGCTTCCTCAGTGCCTGCTGAGAGCAGGCACTGAGAAGCCTGCTGCACTGCCTGAGCGATCGCTGGTGTGACAGAGTGCTGTGCACACTGTCACACCAGCAATCTGACAAAATACAGTGATGTCCCACCCTGGGACAAAGTAAAAAAGTTAAAAAAATAAAAATAAACATGTTTTTAAAAAAAATCCAAAATAAATAAAAAAAAAAAAAAAATATTCCCCAATAAATTCACTTCTTCCTGTAAATAAAAAAAACAAAGCAATAAAAGTACACATATTTGGTATTGCCGCGTCCGTAACGACCCCCCCTATAAAATTGTCCCACTAGTTAACCCTTTAGTGAACCCCTTAAAAAAAAAAAAAAAAAAACGAAGCAAAAAATCAATGCTTTATCATCATACCGCCGAACAAAAAGTGGAATAACACGCGATCAAAAAGACCGATATAAAAATCATGGTACCGCTGAAAACGTCATCTTGTCCCGCAAAAACGAGCCATCATACAGCATCATCAGCGAAAAAATAAAAAAGTTATAGCTCGCAGAATAAAGCGATGCAAAAATAATTATTTTTTATATAAAATTGTTTTTATTCTATAAAAGCGCCAAAACATAAAAAAATGATATAAATGAGGTACTGACCCGAAGAATAAAACTGCTTTATCAATTTTACCACACGCGGAACGGTATAAACGCCTCCCCCAAAAGAATTTCATGAATTGCTGATTTTTGTTCATTCTAACCTTCCAAAAATCGAAATAAAAAGCGATCAAAAAACGTCACGTGCTCAAAAATGGTACCAATAAAAACGTCAACTCGTCCCGCAAAAATAAGACCTCACATGACTCTGTAGGGCAAAATATGCAAAAATTATAGCTCTCAAAATGTGATGATGCAAAAACTATTTTTGCAATAAAAAGCGTCTTTTAGCGTGACAGCTGCCAATCATAAAAACCCGCTATAAATAGTAAATCAAACCCCCCTTTATCACCCCCTTAGTAAGGGAAAAATAATAAAATTAAAAAAAAGTATTTATTTCCATTTTCCCATTAGGGTTAGGGTTAGGGTTGCGGCTAAAGTTAGGGTTAGGGTTGGCGCTAAAGTTAGGATTAGGGTTAGGGTTGGGATTAGGGGTGTGTTAGGGTTAGGTTTGTGGTTAGGGTTGGGACTAGGGTTAGGGGTGTGTTGGGGTTAGGGTTGGAGTTAGAATTGGGGGGTTTCCGCTGTTTAGGCACATCAGGGGCTCTCCAAATGTGACATGGCGTCTGATCTCAATTCCAGCCAATTCTGCGTTGAAAAAGTCAAACGGTGCTCCTTCACTTCTCAGCTATGCCATGCGTCCAAACAGTAGTTTATCCCCACATATGGGGTATCAGTGTACTCTGGACCCCAAGAGTTTTTGTGCAATTTGTCCTATTTCTTCTGTTACCCTTGGGAAAATAAAAAACTGGGGGCGAAAATATAATTTTTGTACAAAAAAAATTATTTTTTTGTTTTTACGGCTGTACATTATAAACTTCTGTGAAGCACTTGGGGCTTCATAGCGCTCACCACACATCTAGATAAGTTCCTTGTGGGGTCTATTTTCCAAAATGGGGTCACTTGTGGGGGGTTTCCACTGTTTAGGTGCATCAGGGGCTCTCCAAATGCGACATGATGCCCCCAGACCATTCCATCAAAGTCTGCAATCCAAAACGTCACTACTTCCCTTCCGAGCCCTGACGTGCGCCCATACAGTAGTTTTCTCCCACATATTGGGTATCAGCGTACTCAGGACAAATTGGATAACAACTTTTGGGTTCCAATTTCTTCTGTTACCCTTGTGAAAATAAAATATTGGGGGCGAAAAAAATCATTTTTGTAAAAAAAAAAAGGATTTTTTATTTTACGGCTGTACGTTATAAACTTTAGTGAAACACCTGGGGGTTAAAAGTTCTCACCACACATCTAGATAAGTTCCTTGAGGGGTCTAGTTTCCAAAATGGTGTCATTTATGGGGGTTTCCACTGTTTAGGCAGATCAGGAGCTCTCCAAACACGACATGGCGTCCAGCCAATTCTGCGTTGAAAAAGTCAGACGGCGCTCCTTCCCTTCCAAACTCTGCCATGCACCCAAACAGTGGTTTACCCCCACATATGGGGTATCAGGGCACTCAGGATAAATTGCACAATAACTTTTGGAGTCTTGTTACCCTTGGAAAAATAAAAATTGGGGTGAAAAGATCATTTTTGTGGAAAAAATATGATTTTTAAATTTTACGGCTCTACATTATAAACTTGTGTGAAGCACTTGGGGGTTCAAATTGCTCACCAAAGATCTAGAAAAGTTCCTTAGGGGGTCTAGTTTCCCAAATGGGGTCATTTGTGGGGGTTTCCACTGTTTAGGCACATCAGGGGCTCTCCAAATGCAACATGGCATCCAATCACAATTCCAGCCAATTTTGGTTGGAAAAAGTCAAATGGTGCTCCTTCCATTCCGAGCTCTGCCGTGAGCCCAAACAGTGGTTCCCCCCACATATGGGGTATCAGCGTACTCAGGACAAATTGGACAACAACTTATGTGGTCCAATTTCTCCTGTTACCCTTGGGAAAATAAAAAATTAGTGACTAAAAGATAATTTTTGTGGGAAAAAAAT